>PVHX01011789.1:0-62431 GCA_004024805.1 Geosciurus inauris
ATGATATTGATTTAAGTATTAAAACTCAAAGACAGCAAACAAATTAAATGACCTCAGGGAATTTTAATAGTTTAATTTCCAATACATGAAAACTTTAATTTCTAGTACGTGGAAATATTAAAACAAATACAGTACCTATTTATTTACCTTAACAATTTACATGCACCAAAAAACACTTATAAACACACACATGTAAATACATGTAGTAAGCTATACCTACTAGAAACAAAAACTGATTAAATAGATGAGGAAATTCCAAGATTTTCCAACTGATGTCATGTGCTATAAGCCCACTTGTTCCATCTGGTAATTTTCACAAACTAAATTCAATTTCCCAGGTACTAAATTCAATTTCCCAGGTACAAACTAAATTCTAATTTCCCAGGTACTTAGACTTACCCCAATTAAAGGTCTCAATCTGTTTCCATCAAAGTAAGAAAATCATTCCAATTTAATTTCCTTCTGCCTGGCCAATTCACTCTACTCTTCCCTCTTTACATATCTTGTAATAAATATTTTCGTGCTTATGAAATTTCAAGCATCAGGTTGTAAGGTTTTGAATGTCTCTGAATAAAATTAATAGAGATTTTTGGTTGCTCAAAGCCTTTTATATGAACTTCTTATAACTAAGTATAAAAATAAATGATATAAGACTTGGCTTTTGTTCATATTCTGACCACAAAATAAACAAGCTAAGTCCTCTCTGACTCTCCCTAGTGGTGTCCCAGGCATAAATGTCTTGAGAATCTCCTCTCAGAGGCTTTGTTATGTCTATTTTTTCTTTCTCCAAAAACATCGATTTTTATTTTTTGTATTATTTTTGAGAATTTTTGCTAAGTTTAAGTAATTGTCCAGAGCTTTGCGTTGCTCACTGAAAGAGAAAAAAACAAGAATTTGAAAGGAAAGACACAACTTTAGCCTTGGAAATTTCATAACTGTTAGATACAATGGGGATCATCACCTAGAAAATTTTGAAAAGCTAAACAATGATAAGTTTAAACTGAAGCCTTGGGGCACAGACAAGTTGCATGAGCTGACCTGACACATATGAAACCAAGAAAGACAACAGAAGCAGAAAAGAGTTTTAAAAGCAGGATTAAAGATAGAGTCCCTTCAAAGGAGCAACAGTTAGATTGTCATACAGTTGCACAGTTGAGACAATTGGCAGCAACAGACAACAGAAGTCAGGGAGAGTTAATATCCATCCATGTGGAACAGCATGTCCAAAAACTGTAACTTTCATAAATGAAAAATAGAATTGGTATATCTTCTAACAAAACATAAGAGTTGATACCAGCAAATCTTCACTTAAAAGAGATTCTGAAGAATATAGTTTAATTGGAAGGAAAGATAAATCAAGGGGGGAATTCTGAGTTTGAAGAAGACATAAATATCAAAAACCATAGTCAATGACTGAAAATTTAAATAAAATTTGTATAAACTATTATTAAAGTTTGTTGGTGCTAAAAAGGAATACATACTTTAAGGCATATAAAACAAATTGAATTTCTACAGTGTTAAAGTGTTCTGAAGTCTTCATGCTGATAAAAATGCAAGTCATAATTTCAGGCAAAGAGATAAAAGAAGAAAAGAGAAAGCAAACTTTCCAGAATAACGGGAGGAAAAAGAACAGAATGATAAAACATATTCAAACTTACCGATGTGAAGAGAAAAAGAATAGAAACAGAACAAATTGACCACAAAAATTAACATTTGCTACAAATAAATTCAAAGGCATAATAATAAGACAATAAGCCACAATTAAAAGATGAAGTTTACCAGACTACTTTTCAAAGGGCATGATAATAATGGGTTTCCAACAATTATAAAGAATTTTCATAAAGCATAAACAGGAAAACAAAAATGGAAAAATTGACAAAGACAAAATTCACAAGAAAAAAATTTGACTGATAATGAGTGTATACTCATCTCCCTAAAATCACAAATATTTAAATTAAAATAACATTGAAATATGATTTAATGTCCATCACTTTAGCAAAGCTTAAAAGTAATTGAAGTGAGTACTATAACCTTCCTAATCCCTTTCTCCATCACTTTCCTTGGTGACTAAAAACAGTCAGTTTTTGATTAACCTAAGCACTTAAAAATCAAAAAGTTAGTCTGACACTTTTGTAATTATGAATGCATAAATTTACAACAAGCATACAATTTTTTCAAGCTAAAGAGAATCGGTGATCTTTTATTTATGGATATACTAAACAAAACCTATCTCTCTCCTCAAATATTCATCATTTCTTTAGTGAGAGCTTGCAAAGTATTTTCTTCTAGCTTTTTGAAATTCATAGCAAAAAATTACTATCAATAGTTACTCTACTGTGTGATAGCACATCAGAGTATCTTGCTCCTATTTAACTTAGTACTCACTCATCAACCTTTCCCCATCTCTACCTCTTCCCTACCCTCCCAGTCTCTGGCAATCACCATTCTATTGTCAATTTCTAAAAGTTCAATTCTTTTAGATTCTGCACATGAGTAAGATCAGTAAGTACCTGTCTTTCAATACCTAGCTTATTTTGCCTTTTCTGATTCCATCCATGTTACATATGACAGGACTTCATTCTTTTTTATATTTGAATAGTATTCCGATGTTTGTATGTACCACTTTATCCATTCATGAGTTGATGGACACTGGTTATTTCCATTTCTATAACAGTATTGCATTGAACATGGGAGTGCAGAAGTCTCTTCGACATACAGATGTATCGTCGCCCGCCGGCAGAAGACAATAATGACGCCGTTGTTCTCAGAAAGCAATCGTTATTTTGTTGAGCGCTCTTCTTGCCTTCCTAGGCTCTCCTTTGTTCTCCCTTTCTTTTCCCCAGCCTCCTTCTATATACTTTTTCATACAGCAGGAAGTGTTGCTGAGCAGAGTTACAACCAATTAGCAGGAATAGCATTATCAAGCACGAGGGGAATGCATGAGCAGAATACAGGCGTGTATCAGAGCAGGCAATGCTCACGAGCCAAGCATGCACGGTGACGTTGCCGCCAGCCAATGCTGTGCACTTCCTTAAGTTGTCCACCTGTTTACTGCAAGTTCCTGGCATATAGCCAGGTTGCCATCTTGAAAGAGCGGGGCAGCTCCCGGGCCCAGAGAGCCTGCCCCCAACACAGATTTATTTCCCTTGGATGTATACCTAGGAGTGGGAATGCTGGATTTTATGGTTGTTCTGTTTTTACTTTTTTGAAGACTTTCAATATTCTTTTCTAAAATGGATGTACTAATTTACATTTTCACCAAAAATGTGAAAGGGTTCTCTTTTTTTCCATGTCTTCATCAGGGCTCATTATTTAATTGTTGGGTTTTTTGTTTGTTTGTTTGTTTTGTTTTTTTCCTTCAATGGCAGGCCAGTTTTTTCTTTTTTCTTTTTTTATAATTTTATTTATTTATTTATTCTACTTAGGTATACTTGTTAGCAGAATGCATTTAGATTATTGTACACAGATGAAGCACAACTTTTCATTTCTCTGGTTGTATGTGATGTAGAATCACAACATACATGCAGTCATACATAAAGCTAGGGTTATGATGTCCATTATATTACACCATCTTTACTGTCCCCATGCCCTAATGGTTACTCTTTCTGAGGTGAGGTAATGTCTCATTGTAGTTTTGGTCTGTGTTTCCCTGATGACTAGCAATATTGAATATTTATCATATACCTTGTTGGCCATTTGTTTATATTTTGAGAAGTTTCTAGTTAGGTCTATTGCCCACTTTTTAATCTTTTTTAATTTTGCTATTGAGTCTTAGGAGTTCCTTACATATTCTTCATATCAACCACTTTTCAGATATATAGTTTGTAAATGTTTTCTCCTATTCTATAGGTCGTCTCTTTACTCTGTTGTTTTCTTTGCCATGAAGAAACTTTGGGAATTTAATGATACCATTTGCTTATTTTTGCTTTAGTTTCCTGTGGTTTGAGGACCTTATCCAAAAGATCTTCAACATCTCTATATCCTACAACATTTTCCTATGTTTTCTTTTTGTAGTTTCATAGTTTCAGGTCTTATATTTAAGTCTTTACTTTGAGTTGATTGTTGAACCAGGTGAGAGAGAGGAATCTAATTTCATTTTTCTTCATTTGAAGATACAGTTTTCCCAGAACCATTTATTGAAAAACTGCCCTCCAGTGCATTCTCTTAACACCTTTATCAAAAACCAGTTGACTAGAGATGAATGGGTTTACTTCCATACATAGTATTTATTCTCTAGTCCAATTAAACAGTGGAACTAGGAAGCTGTTTCATAATGAGACTTTTCATCAACACAAAAATAATCTGAGCCAGGCACAATGGCATCTGCTTGTAATCCCAGCAACTCAGGAGACTAAGGCAGGAGGATCACAAGTTCAAGGCCAGCCTCAGCAATTTAGCGACATCTTAAGCAATTCAGCAAGATCCTGTATTAAAATAAAAAATAATGGTTGGCAACTGGGTTGTAACTCAGTGGAAAAATGCCTCTGGGTTCAATCCAGAAAAAATAATAATATGAAAAAAATAATAATCTAACAGGACAGATCAGACTCAATGAATAAATTATAAATAAGTCAATGTGTGCTATAATGATTATCAGCATTATATGAAGCTTTTATGTTTTGAGACATAATACACCCCTAGGAGGGTTTTGAAAACCCTGTTTCCCTTTTCAACAGTTAACTCAATTGCAAAATATGTGAATTGTGTGCAAGTAATGAGCTTGCTTCCCTCTGGATCATCTTATTAGGAACAACTTCTTAAAAGCTGCTTGTTATCTAGCCTGCCCTGCAGAGGCTGAGATTGTTTGATTGCCAGAGTTTGGTTAATAACATCAGGGAATTTTTAGAAAAGTTATAACTTCTGGGAATGGTTTTGATAAGAAATTTGGCATGGACCACAGCATCATTGATCTCTTTAGAGGAAATAATCCCAGTGATGAAAACAATTAAGTATACAGCCTTGTACAAACCATTTAACTTGTAGCACACAATTGTATAATACACAGTTGCCTACTTCCTTTCTTAACAAGGTCCCATGCCATGAACCATAATGTACTACAATGTTCCATCTCCCAATAGACAGTTTCCAATGTAACTATTTGCACAGACATTGCTAGACTCTGGCTCTCCACACAAAATACATGACCATTTTCAGTGCATCACGGTTCAGTTAATGTTTCAGAAAGCAAAAGCTTTTGATGCAATTGGTCTCTGCTGTGGTCTGTGGCTGCTCAGGAAACAGGTCTTGTAAGCATCTTCAGATTTAAAGAGTCCTTTTTCTCCTGTCCCAAAGACAACTTCCAACATCACAAAGTTAAAATTTTCTTTTTCACTATTGTTAAAGAATCTAGTTTAAACTGCTGAATTTTAAAATTATATGATTTCATACCCAATTTTCTATAGAATCTACAGATTTAAAGTTAGAACTTAGAGAGCAGCAATTATAATCAGAACGCTGAGGTTTGTAATCCCAACCCAACCTCACTGGCGCTATAACTTTAAGATAGTTGCTTAATATCTCCAACTTCTCATTTTCACCACTGCAAATTTGCAAAATAACATCATATTTAGTTGAGAATGTCCTAGATATATAAAATACTAATACTAATATAATAAGCACAAATAGTATCTATTTTATATTATCATATGGCATGAATTGAATGAATGTGCCCCCCCCCCTCGAATTCATATGTTAGAACCTAAGACCCAATGTGATAGTATTAAGAGATGTAGTCTTTTGGGGGAGTAATAAAATAATGAGGGTGGAGACCTCATGAATGACCTTAGTGGCCTGAGTCTTAGGACCTTTTGCCCTTCCATCTTTCTGCCATGTGAGGGCACATATTTGTCTCCTCTGGAGTGACATTTTGCAAGCACAGGGCAGCCTTCATCAGCATCAAACTTTCCAGTGTCTTGATCTTTCTTGGACTTCCCAAGCTTCAGAAACAGGAGAAGGGAAAAAAAGGGCATTTGTTGTCAATTAACCAGTCTCAAAAGATTTTGTTATAGAAATACAAATGAACTGAGAAGAAAACTGGTGCCAAAAGTGGGGTATTGCAAACAGCTAAAAATGCGGAACAGCTTTGAAACAAGGTAATGGGTTAAGGCTGGAAGAGTTTTGAGGTATGTGTAGCAAATGGTGAGACTGACATTAACTGAGCATTAAAGGCAATTCTAGTGAGGGCTCAGGCTCACAAGAGAAGAGTTGTAGAAAAATTTTGTCTTCTGAGAGATTATTCAAGTGGTTATGAATAGAATGGTGGTAGAAATATGAACAGTAAAGCCCATCCTGATGATGTGTCAGACAGAAATGAGAAATATATTACTGGAAACTGGAGCAAAGTCTGTCCTTGTTGCAACATAACAAAGTGCTTGATTAAGTTTTGTCCTTATAATAGTATTTTGTGAAAGATAGAATTTAGGAGACTCAGACATCATATAAACCTTAATAATATTTTACTAAAATCTTAATTTTAACAAATTTTAACAAATCTTAATGCAAACAATGCAGAACACTTCGTATTTTATAAAATACCTTTATCTTAGTATTTCCAGAGATCTTGTGAGAAAGAATTTTCCTCATTTATTAAAAAAGAAAACTAACACCCAGAAAACAAGGAGCTTATCTGAGATTATGCAGGTAGTTATTAGTAGAATCAGATTCCAAACCCAATTGTTTTTCTTTTTTTAAAATATTGTATTTATATATTTAAGGTACACAAAATTGTCATGGGTGAACAGGGACCCGAAGCTTCAAGTCTCATTTCCTGTGTTCCAACAACAACAACAACAAAACATGTAAAGTCAGATAAAAATGCCAAGCAAGAGAATTTTATTGCAAACAAAATTAAGTTTTCAGGCAAAAAAAATTAAAAATAAAAATCTCTCAAGAGAGAATGGATTGTCTCCAAGTGGAGGAAACATAATGCTTCTTACAAATTTATTACTGTTTGATATTTGCTGGGAGAACGGGAGTCTACCTTCTGCAATCTTCACCAGTCTGACCCTTAACTATTCTTTCACATTGAGCAGGATAGTTTTTGTCCTTTCACTAACTGTTATGGCAACCATCCCATTCAGGGGGACTTCATCCACAAGTCCAACCTAAGTAAATGTGGGTGCTGGAGTTAACCACCGGACAAACTTTCACCGGTGCTACTAATGAAATTTCCCCTCTGCTATACACTAAGAAACCCATAGCTATAAATCCTAACCTTACAATGATCCCAGTAGACCCTGTGAGAAGTTAGCCCTACAGACCTTTCCTTCTTGACATAATATTTAGTTGGCCTTGTTTCCACCTGTTTATTTCCAGGGTTAGTACACCTGTTGCTCTTCTACAAGTTACTTGATTATTCATTGGTCTTAGGATTGAGTTTTGAAAACTTTACTTTTTGCCATTTGATCTTCTATAACTCTATTTTAGATGTTGATCTTGATATCTGATGGTGTACAGGCTAGTAATTCTATCACCTCATGACGATTAAGGTCAAGTATCATTATCATTATGGTGACTCTTCTTTGCTGATATGCCATACGAATAGTAAAAGTGACTAGATAACATCTATAGTTTGGGGGTTATTGATAATATATTGTATCCCCTGGTGGAAGCATTGCTCTTTTTAGAAGAGAACCTCTGCTTTCATGAAACTTAACGTTGCGAAGCAGGAGGCACAAAGCACCCAAGAGAAGATAAGTGATGATGTCATAGGCCACTTGTACTTTCACACCTTCTTTCATTCTCGACTATGTAGTACGAACAAAGTAGCTTGTAATTATATCTATTCATACAATATCTTAGAAGCTGGTGTGCTACGTAACTGAACCAATGAATATATAGAATGGTCCCTTGGTATAAAATGTTATTAAACCCATCAGACCTTCCATGAGCCATCAGAAATTGGGGTGACACAAGCCCTGTAGGAAGAAGTCCAGGCTAATCAACTGCCATCTAGTGGCTGATGTGTCTCCTTGAAAGATATTTCCACATCAAAGCCTGGGCTTGTTCTCTACTGCTTGCAGTTCATATACTTGGGAGTAGTAACTAGATTAATCTTGCTGGGAGATTAATTGCTAGATTAATTATCCTGCTTGTACAAACAGGCCCGCATATATTCTCTTTCTTTGCCACCACAGCTATTCCATTTGTGAGCTATGGTTTAAGCACTTGGTGGGAAAGGTCAGCAGCTGTCTAAAGACCCAAACTTCATGTTGTCTTTCCTGGGTCATGACATGGAATTTTTATCTATACAGATAATACTAATACTCTGGGATCTCCTAGATCATATCACTCTAAGCAATAGAGTCACTTGTGTGGAATCTGAATTTCCTGAAAATCCCTCTTTTATTCTGGACTCCACTCAATTTTGTCAGTCTTCTAAGCATCCAATAAAGGGGCCAAAAAGTATTCCTAAATATGACTTGTGCTGCCTCCAGAACCCAAAAATTCCTCTAGGTTACAGAAGGTGCCAGATTCAATAACTCATTTTTTTCATTGAAGAGTATGAATAATATTCTCCAGATACCTGTATACCTTGAAACACTTCATCAGTTAGAAAGTCTATAAACTTTTGAGAGTTTATCCCTCTACCTGTGGAGCACATATTTTTTACAAAAGCATCCATCCTTTCTAGCTCAGTAGGTCCAGTTGGCATAATGTTATCAATATGGTAAGCCAGTAATGTTTTTGACTTGGTTTTCAGATGTTCACTATTCCATTGGATTATTCAGTGACAGTTAGAGAATTAATATGGCCTTGAGACAAGATTGTGAATGTGGACTATTTTTCATCTCAAGTGAGTACAAAGTATTTCTGATCCTTCTTACTAATAAGTGCTGAAAATAATAATACATTCACCAAATCACTCACTGCAACTACCAAGCATAGGCAAGCAACACAGTTGTATGGTCAGAAACTTAGAAATGGCTAGTGGTGGTCCTGTGAAAATGGTGAACCCACTGTGAGGTGGTCTTAGAAAAGTGATCTTTTTATCACCTGACCTTCATGCAGCAACACCCACTCCCTAGTCTAACATGAAAACAGTCTGTGTTGTCTGTTGCTATCTTTGTTAAGGCTATATAACCAAAGCTCCTAAAAGATCTGAATATTTCTCTTTCCAAAGTGTGCAGTTATTCAGGTAAACAGCTATAGATCTCTTTTGGACAAAAACTAGGAAAAAATTTGTTACTATATATTCTTTGTGACATTGCAGGTCTTTCCTCATGAATATGCTGCGTCTCCATCAATTGACAAGCTCTGAGAACTGGCTCAGGACTGGAAAACTACATGAGGAATTGTGATTTTCCACTGAATTAGCTAATATCAACTTTCAGCTCATCCACTCCTGATACAGAGCAAGCAGTCAATATTCATACTGATTTACATAGAACTTTTCCCATGATCAGTTTGTCATTAACATAAACCATGTAATCAAAATTCCCTGATTGTCATTCCAATTTTGCTGCCTGCTACAATAATTTCAACCATTTTTGTCTGTCAGATATTCTGCTAATTGTATCCCTAAGGAAATACAGTGTTTCTCTCCACCGACAAATGGGCCAGTATCAACACATTATCAGAATCATGTATGGTTGAAAATTGTAGAAGAATTACAATAGTTTAAAGATGTAGGGGAGTGCACACATGTGCACATAGGTGCATGTGTCTGTATAAGAGAGAAGAGTGACAGACTGTAATGACTTCTGATATCAACTAATTAAAATTAGTCCAAATTTCACAGGTTATAGGCACAGTCCTCCAAAAGACCATCCTCATTCCAGGTATTATCTGTAAGTTTCAGGGTCAGAAATGGTCATCCTCACTCATGAACATCTGGCTACAAATTTGAAGGTCTCTAGCACACCATGAGGTGACTCATAGGACACAGGAAAGTGATATACTTATGATTACAGTTTTATCACAGAAAAGAATACACAGTCAAAGGGGAGACACATCAGGCAAGTTCTGTGAGGGTCCCAAACACAATTTTTCTTGTCTTGTCAAGGTGCATTACCCTTCTGGCACACTGGTGTTCAAAAATATGGACAATACCACCAACCAAGAAGCATGCCTGAACTTTAGTGTCAAGTTTCTACTTAGGCTTTTGTACATAGGCGTAATTGAATTATTGAGCATTATTTATTAATTATTATTAATTATTAAGCCAAATAAACAATCATTTATTATATAGCTAAACTCAGTCTCTAGCCTCTCTCTTCCCCTGGTGAAGGTCAGGATACTATCACTATGATTCAAAGCCCAAATCTCCAACCACATTGTTAATCAGCCCCCATCCTGAAGCTATCCTGGGGCCCACCACAAATCACAACATGAACATAAACAAGTATGATCTAAGTGGCTTTGAATAACAAAGGCCTTTCTGCCACTTGGGAAATTCCTAGGGTTTTAGAAGCTCCATACCAGGAAACTGGAACAAAGACCAGGCAAGTTCTTTATTATGCATCAGGTACCTACTCTCATCCTTCCCTATTCTACCTACTTTCTTTTAGTTCTCCATAGCTCTTAATGTATACTTACAGATTTGTTTTTTGTATGCCCCCCACCACATTTAAAGTTAACTTTTATGAGATGGTGGAATTTGGTTGGCTCATTCCTATATTTGTTGAACTTACTACACTGCCTGATATGTACATGCTCAAAACTTGTGAGAGAAAAATAGAAGCCAAATAAACAATCATTTATTATAGTAAAGTCATGAAAGTCTTAATGTACATCAGATATGAGTCTCATTAGTCCCCAAAGAGCTTCCTCTCAAAGATTTTCTTCAGAGCCAACATTACTTCTTTATTCCTAAGGGTGTATATCAGTGGATTCAGCACTGGGGTGACTGCACTGTATATGACAGCCACTATCCGGTCCTCGCTCATGGACGTGGCTGAAGTGGGTCGAATATATGTAAAGCCCACAGGTCCATAGAAGAGACACACCACCATAAAATGGGAGGCACAAGTGGAAAGGGCCTTATGGAGTATCCTGCAGGACCTGTTCTTCAACAGAAGGAAGCCAATAATGTAGAAGTAGGAGAGGAGAGTGAGGAAGAAAGCTCCCATAGATACGCTCCCTGTGACAACAGAAAGAAGCCTTTGGTTGAGTTCTGTGTTACTACAGGCCAGTTCCAGGAGGGGTTTCACATCACAGAAGAAGTGATTGAGTTTCAGAGAACGGCAAAAGTCCAGGCGTGCCGTCATAATAGAATGTATCAGCGCATTGAAGAAACTAGTGAGCCAAATCACAGCTGCCAACAGGACACACAGCTGGGGATTCATGATGACAGTGTAGCGAAGTGGGTTGCAGATGGCCACGAAACGGTCAAAGGCCATCACTGCCAGCAAGACGGCTTCAGTACTTCCCAGAAAGTGGAAGAAGTGTAGCTGAATGATACAGCCTAGGAAGGATATGGCCCTGCGAGTGGAGAGGAGGTTCATAAGCACCTTGGGCAGTGTCACCGAAGAATAACAAATATCCAGACAAGAAAGATTTCCCAAAAAGAAATACATAGGTGAGTGGAGTTTGGGTTCCCAAATAACAATCATTAATATAGCTCCATTTCCAACCAAGTTTATCAGGTAAATAATTAAGAACATCACAAAGAAGACAGGCTGCAGCTCCTGAACACTGGTCAGGCTGAGTAAAAGAAACTCACCCACTGTAGTAACATTCTCCATCCCTTTGGGGAGCAAATGAAAAAATAATTAGTTATTTTTTTAATGCTTAATTTTAAACTGTGGGGTTTAAGTTAAGAAAGTTTACTGTTTGGATTAATCCAGGGGTGAACTACATATCAGTAATATTTAAGAATAGTAGCCAGGCGCAGTGGTTCACCCTTGTAATCCCAGTGGCCCGGGTGGCTGAGGCAGGAGAATCGCAAGTTCAAAGCCAGCCTCAGCAAAAGCAAGGTACTAAGCAACTCAGTGAGACCCTGTCTGTAAATAAAATACAAAATAGGGCTGAGGATATGTGTCAGTGGTTGAGGGCCCCTGAGTTCAATCCCCAGTACCAAAAAAAGAAAAAAGTAAAGGACTGGGGATATAGCTCAGTGGTATAACACTTGCCTAGCATTCTAAAGACTCTGGGTTCCATCCCCAGCACTGGAAAAAACAATAGCAAAGCTAGTTTACATACAAGAAAGTTAAGGAAGTTCAACATACCTAGTGTATCCATAAAAGGACATAAATAAATAATGCAGCATATTATGAATAGATCAGATATGGACAAAGGGAACTTTTTACATATGCAGGACCTGACCATAACCTCATGTATAGCATTAGAATTAGAGTTTAGATAAATTTTAAACATACAAAGGAAATAGATGTTCAACTTGTGATTTTAGCAGTAATATAGATGTAGTTTAATGAGAATTTCTCCACTTCTAAGGTGCAAAATGTCACAGGTGATAGACACATCCTTCCTGACAACCTAACCCTTCAGTGAAACTAAGAGACATAAAAGCCCACAAAATTCAAATATTGTATAAGTAGATGGCAAAAACACAGCAGAGTTTGAATCATTAATCATAAGACTGCAGCATGGCAGTGGGATTATGGGTGTAATCTCAAAACAGTGAGAGCTTCTAGCAATAGGAAAACTTTGAAAATGCCCCGAGATTTTTAGCCCAGAAGGAATGAGCCCCACAATAAATGGAAATTTCTATTGAGGTAGAGAGGCTGGCAAGAATAAGACAAAGAATAATGTAAACACTGAGGGAGGTGGAGATAAGAGATACAGTAAATACAACACCAAAGGAAACTGCCATTTGTAAAAGAAAATAATCATCCCTGACTCAATGGAAAAAGAAACTCTTGAACTAAGGAATTGGAAAGCTACCTCACACCCTACCCCCACATACTAAAATTCCCCTGCTAATAATTGGTCCAGAATAGCACAGTTCATTGTAAACTTCCAACAAGATGCTTCAATATCTAACAACAGCAAAGAACTAGTCAAATCCACAGTGATAATGAGAAGTTTTACCATATCTCTCTTTATACTTGATAAAAGAATCAGCCAAAAAAGTCAGTAAGGATGTAAAAATCTGAACAACATAATTTACAGATTTGACTAACACATGTACAAAACTGAATTCATCAAGAAAAGAATTCACAGCCAGGAGTGGTGGTGCAAGCCTGTAATCCCAGCACTTAGGGAAGCTGAGACAGGAGAATCTCGAGATCAAAGCCAGCTTCAGCAAAGGTGAGGCGCTAAAGAACTCAGTGAGACCCTGTCTCTACATAAAACACAAAATAGGGCTGGGGATGTGACTCAGTAGTCGAGTGCCCCTGAGTTCAATCTCCAGTACCAAAAAAAAAGAAAAGAAAAGAATTCACACATTGAACACTTACAAAATCAAACATATGCTGTCTTAAAAAAGAAAAATCTTCAAAAAGCTTCAGAAGATTCAACCATTCAAACAATGTTCTTTGAGTATGATGGAATTAGAAAATAATAACAAAAGGATATACATTTGATATGTATCTTTTTAATGTGAATGCTCACACAAAAAGAGAGGATGGAGAATAGAAGTTCAGTGGATTAGACAAAGGCGAATGAAGGGAAGGGATGGTGGATGGAAATAGGAAAGGCAGTAGAATGAATCAGACATAATTTTTCTATGTTATATATGAATACACCACAGAGAATCTCAACATCATGTTTATTCACAAGACTGAGATCCTAATTAGAATAAGATATACTCCATGTTTGTATAAATATGTCAAAATATACTCTACTGTTATGCTTATCTAAAAAAAAAACAGATAAAATTTTAAAAAGAACAGAATTAAAAAGATATATATTTGAGGGCTGAAGATATAGGTCAGTTGGTAGAGTGCTTGCCTCCATGCACAAAGCCCTGGGTTCAATCCCCAACATATATATATTTGGGGTGAATGATATGCTAATTACCCTGATTTGATCATTATACAATGTGTACATGTATCAAAATATCAGTGTACCCCATAAACACAATTATTATGTGCTAATTAAAAATAAAATGAAACTTTTTAAAAAGTCTAAATTTTCATTTCAAGAAGCTAAATAAATGAATGAATACTAGAAACAAATGTAAAGGAAGTGGGATAAAAATAATGATAGAAATCCTTAAAATAGAAAAAAGTACAACAGAGATAATTCAACAAAGCTAAAACAGTTATTTGAAAAATATTATGAAAGTAATAAACTCAGTAAGATGCACATTGCCATAATAAAAGATAACTTTACACACACTATCAATGTCAAAAATTATAAGCTGTCATTACAAATAACATTTTGCCAATGAATTTAACAATTTAGTTGAAATTTATTAATTACCTCAATCCAAAAATAATTTACAAAAACTTTGGGTAAAGGAAACATTTGAATAGTTTGATACCTGTATAGAAAATTGAAATTGTTATTTAAAATCTTTCACAAAAAAGGAAACACTAAGTCCAGATTTTGCTGGTGAATTCTAACAAATAGGGAAGAAACAATCACAATTTGCACAAATTTCTTCAAAGAAAGAAAAAGGGAGCACTTCTTGATTTCATCTACAAGGAAAGAATAACTTTGACTAACACTTGAGAAAAAATATACCAAGAAGGAAAATTGTAGACTACTCTGGTTCATGAATATAAATGCAAAAATCTTGAAATACATATATACACATGAATAAAAATGATCCTGAACTACATGTACATATGAACATATATACAAATATATATGTGAATATATACACAACATATATGAATAAAACAGAAAATGTATCACAACCAAGTGAAATGTATTTCAGGATGCAAGGCTAAATTAATATTCAAATATTAGAATAGCCATGGTTCAACCATCATGAAAAGTGTTTCAGTTTCTTATTACATTAAATATGAACCTATCATGTGACCCAACAATTGCAAACCTGAGCATTTTTCTCAGACATATATTCCCACAAAACTTGTTTTATAGAATATTTATAATATTCAAAATCTGAAAATAGCCCAAATGTCTTTGGATGAATAAATTATTAAACAATCAATCTGTGATACATCAATACATAGAATACAATTCAGCAATAAAAAGGAATGAACAATTTCACTAAATCTCCAGGAATTTGCTTAATTTCTAAAAGTCACTCCCAAAAAGTTATATGCTGTATGGATCCTCTAATATAGCACTTTTGAAACAGCAAAATTTCAGAAATGGAGAATCCATTCATAGCTGCACAGGGTCAGAAAATGAAGTACAAGAAAGGACAAGAGAGAAATGTACATAGGTATCAAAGGGTAACACAAGAGATCCTTGGGGTGGAGGAGCTATTCGCTATTTTGACTGCATAAAATAAAATATGAAGTAAAATTGTGAAGAAGTAAACACACATATAACACGTGTGTGCAAGAAAAATTGAGGAAATTATTCAATTGATAAACTATATCAATATCAATATCTATCAGTACCAATAGTTTGGTTGTAATATTGTGCTACAATGTGTTAACATTGGAAGGAACTGAGTAAAAGGAACACATCATCTTAAATATTTTTGCTTACAAATGCATGTCATAAATAATAATAATTTCTATTAAAATAGTAAATCATATTTTTACAAAGATCAAAATGTTTTACAGCATATTACATTTTCTTGTAATAAGAATTTTCCAGTGATGACAGTTTGTACTCTTTACATAAAGGGTACTTGTAAGGGTAAAGCTATCATAATTGAAAATTTTGAATTACATTCTTTGGATCAAAATTTACCTGCAGATATTCTTTAACATATTGAAAATTACATATGTATCATAATATTTGAGTATTTTAATCATAAAATATCAAAAAGAATCAAAATATCCAAATTAGAAGAATAGTGAATTATAATGTCTATAAAAGGGAATAAAATGCAGGTTTAAAGTACATACACATACACATATACACACAAATAAAAGTATACAAACTATAACTGGCAGAAAACACAAAAAAGTGCCCAAATCATATACATATATGTTCTATATATGTATCTAAATAGATGCATATGCAGACACACATATTTTACATATTGTGACATATATGGCTACATATTGTGAATCCCAAGATGATTTGTTAAATGACAAAAGCAAGATGCAGTGTAATATTATGGATGTGCTAAAATTTCCATTTAAATTTTTCTTCTGTAGGCATATGTTACCTGAATATACTGAAAGAAACTGGTAACAATTGTCTGTGGGAAGAGAAACTATCTGGCAAGTGGAAAAAATAGAAGGAATACTATACTCCCTTAGTATATTTTGAATACTAATATAACTAATAGTATATATAAAATAAAATTCAAAGAAACACTAAACTCAGTGTTGAAGCAATGGCAAATAGTAAGATCTTCATGTGATAATATAATTACATATTTTTAAATATAATTACTTTGATAATATAATTATATATTCATCTTATTCTGAGTATTAAGTTAATCTTGACTATGCAGCTATTAAGAAAGAGAGATCTACCCAACCTTTACTCTGAGTTCTGAACTTGTTTATGTAATTTCATTTTTGTTTCTCCATTTGAATGATTCAGTGAATTATGCAAATCAACATGTCTAAACTAAACATTTTCTCTCCAAGTGTGCTCCTCCCACAATGTTCCTCGATTTACCAATTAGAATAAGATCCTTCTAACTATTTAAACCATAAATCTGAGGCTCGCATTGATTTTTTCCCTTCACCTCTAGCCTCCACTTTAAATCAGTAACCAAATCCTGTATATCACTGAAATGTTACTCAAATTCATTTCTCTCTTCAACCACACTTCCACAACCCTGGGCCAAGCTGTAATTGCCTTTCAACTTAATACTGTGGGGAATCCTTTACTTGGTAACCCTACAATTCCTTTTCTGTTCTACTTCCAAACCATCTTTACAGTATAACAAGGCTCATTCTTTAATGCCTGTATTATAATATAACTTCTCTATTTGAAACACTTTAATATCTTCTAACTGTAAGCATATGCTTACAAACCCTGCAGAACCCATCTGTAGCTGAGCTCTGCAATTTGACCTTTCCTATTCCTTGGGTATTTTTCAATTTCAAAAATGTGATTATCCTGGGTATTTTTCAATTCCACAAATGTGTCAAAAAGTTCTCCAGCAGGGGCTTCATTTATGTTTGCCCCTTTTCCTCAATCAGACATTACTTTCCCTACCCTTTGGTATAAGTAAAAACTCTATTTGTCCATATCTCAATCTGCTAGACCCTATTATTATCCTCTTCCACAAAATTCATTTGTCTTATAATCATTACCATCCACTGTAACCCTAGATTTTGTCATTATTAATAATTTCAACCATCCATAATCTCAATACCAAGCATCCTAGACTCCAACTACCACCAGCTGACTTTATCACTTACCCCAATTCTTTAAGTTCTACAATCTTCAGCCCCTAAAATCCAGTAATCTTTTCTTTTCCCTCACTACTCTCATGAACTCACATTCCTCCTTATTCATCTGAAATTCCATGAGACATCTTTATAGTCACTGCCTTGCATACATTCTTACATCTCTTGACCAAGCTGTGTTTCATGTCCTCACCTGGAAAGTTCTAAACTACTCTCAACTTATTCTGCATCTATACTTTTGCAGATGAGCATGACTGGAAGAAAACATGTATGTTCACTTGACCTGGATCTAAATTCATTAATAATCAACTGCATAGAAATCTTAAGAGATACTATGGACCCAGGAGCCTATGCCTCCTTCTATCTCTCGCACCTAATCAGCCAGTTTCAGCACATAAAATAGCGTCCAGCACAATTCAGGGGATCTCTGTATGTCTACTGAATTAACTAATGGTTTATTGTTCCGTGTTTGTTAACCTCATGAGGTCAGATTGCCATTTTTAAGCATTCCAATCTACAATATATGCATTACATTGCCCTGAATATGATGCTAAACTCAAAAAAGACTTCCTCAATTTACCAGAATTAAATCATAGCCTTAGAAAGCAAGCAATGTATATTTTCACATTAAGTGAACGGTTTTTAGCCCGGTTTTTAGTTGTTTCAGCAATTCATTTTTGGCTTGCCTCCTGTCAATGACATCATCAATCATTAATGATGTATTAGCATCAGAAACAGTACTTGAAATTTAATTATGATTGGTGAATCAACACAGAAGACTGGGAGCTACATTCTGTGAACACGAACATAGAAGAAATATTCTAAATAGAATTGGAATATTTAATGTTTTTATTAGTGCATTTTAGTTACACATAATAGTGGGGTTAATTTTGAGATAATCATACATTCATAGAATATAACTTGCTCCATTTCAGTCCTCAGTACTTCCTCTTTCCCTCCCCTCCTCCCTCCCCATTCCCCTTCCTCTTTTCTGCTAGTCTTCCTGTCTTCCATTTATGTATTGCTTTTTAAATTGGTGCTTTATAGATATACACAAAGGTGAAATTCTCTGTGGTATATTCATATGTGTATGAACTTACCCATATAGCACAATTTGGTTAATTACATATATTTGGTCATATAGCATAATTTGGTCAATTTCATTCCACATTTCCTCCCTTTTCCTGTCCTTCCTCTCTCCCTCTCAATGTCCTTCTTCTGCTTCACTGATCTCCCTTTTACTGAATGGAGTTGTTATAGCAGAAGTAAGAGGATTAATTTAAGGAAACGAAATAACTGAAAGACATTATAACTGATACATACAATCAAGAATTTGGGATGTATACATGGGAAACTACATAAGGAAATATGTTACTACAGCTCATAAATTATTTTGTTCCTAGGTACCATATCTCCTTTACTAAAAATAATGATAGTGCAAAATTACATAAGTATTTAACACTAAATGCAATATGACTTATTAACATAGCAGTACAATCTACTACTTTCATGAGTCTGACTTTGACGAATACATAAAAATTACTTACCTAATTCTTTTCTCTCTCCCTTACTTCCTTCTTCCCTTTATCTACTGTCTTTGTAATACACACACACACATACCATCACTTCCACCATCACATTCACTAAGCAGTTATACAGATTCTTTTAATTATGGCATACACCTACAATTAATCAACTCCAAAAAATGAGTTAAAAAGATTAGGCAATTAAAATTTTTCCCAGTCAATGACTTGTGCCATGAACCCACTCAGCAATTTTCACAGCCTAAATTCAAAACAGGCTCCTCAGTTTTCACTCACCCATTCTTGTGATCCCAACCTCCTCCTGTGAGAAAATTTTTACTCCAATATTATTTTTGCTCTTTAGCCCATTTGGGCCTGCACTTCTCTCTGTGTGTGCCTTAGAATAAATATAACCTTTCCATTCAAAAGAGTTATCCAGAAATCAGAGATCAGATTATTTATTATCTCCCTTAATGAAATTATCAGATAGCTCAGAAAGTTCAAAGCCTCTTATATTCACAGTTATATTTTAAGTATAATATTAAATCTCATCTCTTATTCTAGACAGAAGAAAAACAGGCTGAATCCTCTTAAAACTTCCCAGTGGTACCTTGGGCATTAACATCTTGGGATTTTCTCTCCAGGGATTAATTTTCTCCACATTTCGCTTCAAATAGCTCTTATTCTCTTCAGTTTTTGTGCTTGTTAAAATCATTACATTAATTTTTTAAAATAATAATAAATTGGGGGCAGAACCCTTTCAGTTATGAGGAAAAAAATAGTGATCATAAAAGAAAACAAAGACACAGCTCCTATTCTTGAAAAATCTAACATATAGTAAATGCAAAAATTGATATAACTTAGAGCAAGATTGTGAAAACTAAAAATGATGAATTATAAACTGAAATCTGTAGACATAGAAAAAGGAAAGATATGGAGAAATCTGTGATCCAACAGGAAAAAATGAATAATAGAGATGAATTCAGTTAACTTATATGTAGGAATTAGTGTAGACTCTTGGCAAAAGCAATTTTAAATAATTAGTTCATTGAAATAGTCTAATAATCTAACTACTGTCATTATTTACAGTATTGATTAATATTGCCTTGGAAGGCAAATAGAAAGATAATGTTTCCTGAACACTGTGTCAGCTCAACAACCAGTAAAATCAACTATATAATTTATTAGAATTACTATCAAAATTTTTATTTCAGCATTATCCTTCTTTTCTACCTTTCAAAGTTGTTTTTCTTTTTTTAATTAATTTATTTATTCTAATTAGATATATATGACAACAGAATGCATTTTGATTCATTGTACACAAATGGAACACAACTTTTCATTTCTCTGGCTGTACATGATGTAGAGTCACGCCATATGTGCAGTCATACATGTACCTAGAACAATGATGTCCATCTCACTCTACCATCTTTCCTGATCCCATGCATCCTCCCCTGCCCTCCCTCAGCTTTGACCAAAATGTCTCCATTCTTCCCATACTCCTTCCGCAATTATGGATCAGCATCCACTTATCAGAGAGAATATTTGGCATTTGGTTTTTTGTGATTGGCTTACTTCGCTTAGCATAACATTCTCCAAACTCCATCCATTTACCTGCAAATGCCATAATTTTACTCTCTTTTAATACTGAGTAATATCCCATTGTGTACATATACCACAGTTTCTTTATCCATTCGTCTGTTGAAGGGCATCTGGGTTGGTTCACAGTTTGACTATTGTGAGTTGTGCTGCAATGAACATTGATGTGGCTGTGTCACTGTAGTATGCTATTTTTAAGTCCTTTGGGTATAGACCAAGGGGTGGGATAGCTGGGTCAAATGGTAGTTTCATTCCAACTTTTCTAAGTTGCTGCTTTCCCGATTGGTTGCACCAATTTGCAGTCCCACCAGCAATGTATGAGTGTGCCTTTTCCCCCACATCCTTGCCAGCACCCAGTGTTGTTTGTATTCTTCATAACTACCATTCTGACTGGAGTAAGATGAAATCTTAGAGTAGTTTTGATTTGTATTTCTCTAATTACTAGAGATGTTGAACATTTTTTTCGTGTATTTGTTGATCAATCGTATGTCTTCTCCTGAGAATTGTTTGTTCAGCTCCTTAGCCCATTTATTTATTGGGTTGTTTGTTTTTTTGGTGTTAAGTTTCTAGGCACCAAAAACATACATTGGAGAAAAGATAGCCTCTTCAGCAAGTGGTACTGGTAAAACTGGAAATCCACATGCAGCAAAATGAAACTAAACCCCTATCTCTCACCATGCACAAAACTTAATTCAAAGTGGATCAAGGACCAGGGATTAGACCAGGGATTCTGAGCCTAATTGAGGAAAAAGTAGGCCCAAACCTTCATCATATGGGATTAGCCCCCAATTTCCTTAACAGGACTCCTAAAGTGCAAGAAATAAAATTAAGAATCAATAAATGGGATGTATTCAAACTAAGAAGCTTCTTCTCAGCAAAAGAAACAATCAGTGAGGGGAAGAAAGAGACTACATTTTGGGAGCAAATTTTTGCCACACTCACATTGAAGCTGTTTTTCTTGACTAAATTTTCAAGTTCTCTTCTTTTCCACCCACTTTCTAAAATTTCATTGTGATATGTCTTGATTTGGGTCTGTTTTCATTTATTGTGGTAAGCACTTGGAGATTGAAGAGTACATTTTTTCCCTTATATTAGCTAGGTTTAATTTTTCACAGTAAAATTAAGAATTCATAGATCATTACAAGTTTACAGAGTTTAGCAGTACTAGTATAAATCAAAGAATAGCCCTAAATCTCTTGTACATTTCGGGAACAGTGTTAATGATTAGAACTAGACTTAGTTAAAGCAGACAGATAACATTAGCCAGTTTCGCAAATAGCAGTGTGGCCTTTTTATGCCAGATGCAATATATAAAAGAGAGCACTAATTGGTTAAAACTATATGAACTTTCATTTTATAAACTTTTACAGAACATCTAGATAAGTCTCAAACAAACATATTTAGTTTCAGATGTATACGTATCTGAAGAGTAAACTTTGTCTATAAACTCAAATTTTCTTGTAATTTTTAAAATCGTTCTTCACTGTCAGTTCTTTTGGAACGTCTCAGAAGTTGTTGACATCCTTGATGAACAGCCAGGTGCTCTCACTCTTCTTTCATCTTGCTTGTCATTACTTCTCCTTTTGTTTTATTTTAGTATTTTGGTACACTTTTGTATGATTTTAATCTTCCAACTCATCTACTGAATTATTCATTTCCAAAATTAATTTTTATTTCCAAGAACTCTTTTTTGTGTTGTCTTTAAATAGTTGTGTATAATTCTATTCCTACTTCACAAATATCATGTCTTTTTACACATTTTAGGTATTATGAAGAATAGCAGTAGTGGACATTTTAGGTCTCCAGCTGTCAGTATTCATGATCCCATGAACTTGTCCTCACAGATCTCAGCTCAGTAGGGACTTCATGTTTATTTTTTGTAATTTCTGCTGAATTCGCATCTCTCTCAGAACACTTTCCAGGTATTCAAAAGCCAAATGGAGCTGGTGATTATCATACTGGAGAGTGCAGATAAAGAACAATTTGGTCATTACAGAATGTTCTCTTGAATATCACTGCTGCTATAAACTGAAAGTTTATGTATCCCACAATTCCTGTGTTGAAACTTAATCCCCAATGAGATGGTATTTGGAAGAAGGGCTTTTGAAAGGTGATTAGGTCATGAGAGCAGAGATCTTACAAAACTCTTATGAGGGTAGTAATCCTGTTCATGAAAAAGCTACCTTGCCACTTGTCTACCAAATAAGGACACATGAGAAAATAGTTGTCTATGAGGAAAATGGCCCTCACTACACAAGGAATTGTCCAACACCTTGATCTTGGGTTTCCCAGCCTCCAGAACTATGTGAAACAAATTTCTGTTTATAACAGAAACACCCAGTCTATGGTGTTTTTGTTATAGCCACCTCATGGACCAATATAAGTAACTACTCTTGATGCCACATGGGCCTCAAGTTAAGTGCATTAGACTCATTTATTTA
Organism: Geosciurus inauris; assembly: GCA_004024805.1. NCBI lineage: Eukaryota > Metazoa > Chordata > Mammalia > Rodentia > Sciuridae > Geosciurus > Geosciurus inauris. The sequence goes on from PVHX01011789.1 coordinate 22,927, forward strand.
AATGAAAGGCCAATAGTATTTCTTGTACAAACTTCATCAGATTTCTGTCTGGATTATGGATACATACAGAAAAATGTGTCATGAGTGAATCTATCTTGTGCCTTCAGGCACAAACTGTACCTAATTCTAAAGGGAAACACATGTCTCTCTAGCTCTGTTCCTAGAATTATGACATTCTGTAGTATCAAATTTCCCAAGAGATGGGTTCTCTTATACAGGATCCCAGGGGTAAAGCACTAGCTAAGTTTTGGGAGGCAGAGAGTACAGCTCAGGGGGAGGAAATTTGGAAATAAAGAAGAGACAAATTGGGAACAATTTGGGAATCAAATTGGGAACTCTCCAACTGGGAACAAATTGGGAAATCTCCATGGTTTACTCAGAGCAATAATTCCTAAAATGTGGTTTGTGGAATACTTAAAGGTGCTCAGACCCTTTCACAGGATCCACAAAGTTGAGAATGTTCTTATAATATTACTCAGACATTATTTGCACTAAATTAAAACATTTCAATGCTGGAAGCTATGACACCAAACCACAATAGTAGTAGTTACTCTATATTTCATTTTGACTTGGTTTTAGAAGAGAAAAAAGAAAATACTAGTTCAAGTATTAAAAATTATTAACTTTATTAATACATTCCAAAGTCCATATTTTAAAAATATTTTGTATGATTAAATAGGAAGTACAAATGTGTTTCTACTACATTCCAAAAAAGAATGCTTGCATCAATAAAAATCATTTGGTGAGCTACATCAGTCTCTTTTATGGAATGACATTTTTACATGAAAGAATAAATGACAGAGAAACTATGATTTTTAAATTGTGTTTGGCCAACAAATTCTCAAAATTGAACATAAGCCTGTATTTTAAAGATAATCCACTATCTATCAGTGTTTTGCCAATGATAAAATGTTATAAATACTTTTTTTTAACTATTTCAAAGACTTTGACATTCATTTTCTTTCTTTTTTTCATATTTAATTTATTTATTTGTTATATTTAGGCTTACATAATAACAGAGTGCAATTTGATTCATTGTACATAGATAGAGGATAACATATCAATACTCTAGTTGTAAGTTGTATAGAATCACAACATATATGCAGTCATACATAAAGTTAGGGCTATGATGACCATCATATTCCACCACCTTTACTGTCCCCATGGCCCCTCCCCCCTTACACCCCTGTGAACAGAGTTCCACCATTGTTCCCATGACCTTCCCCACATTATGGATCAGCATCCACTTATCAATGAGTACATTCAACATTTGGTTTTCTGAGATTGGCTTACTTCACTTAGCATGATATTCTCCAACTCCATCCATTTACCTGCAAATGCCATAATTTTATTCTCTTTTATTGCTGAGTAATATTCCATTGTGTATATATACCACAGTTTCTTTATCCAGTCATCTATCGAAGGGCATCCAGGTTGGTTCCACGGTTTACCTATTGTAAATTGGGCTGCTATAAACATTGAAGTGGATACAGCACTGTAGTTTGCTGTTTTTAAGTCTTCTGGGTATGGACCGAGGAGTGGGATAGCAGGCTCAAATGGTGGTTCCATTCCAAGTTTTCTAAGAAATCTCCATACTGCTTTCCAGATTGGTTGTACCAATTTGCAGTTCCACCAGCAACGTATGAGTGTGCATTTTTCTGCACAACCTCGCCAACACTTATTGTTGTTTGTATTCTTAATAATTGCCATTCTGACTGGCATGAGATAAAATCTTAGGGTAGTTTTGATTTGCATTTCTCTGATTGCTAGAGATGTTGAACATTTTTTCATATGTCTGTTGATCGATTGTATACCTTCTTCTGTGAAGTTTCTGTTCAGCTCCTTGGCCCATTTATTGATTGGGTTGTTTGGTTTTTTTTTTTTTTTGGTGTTAAGATTTTTGAGTTCTTTATATGTCCTGGAGATGAGTGCTCTATCGAATGTGTGTGTGGCAAAGATTTGTGCCCAGAATGTCGGCTCTCTGTTCACTTCATTGATTATTTTTTTTGCTGAAAAGAAGCTTTAGTTTGAATCCATCCCATTTGTTGATTCTTGATTTTACTTCTTGTGCTAGAGGACTCTTGTTAAGGAAGTATGGTCCTAATCCGACATGATGAAGATTTGGGCCTGTTTTTTCTTCTATTAGGCATTGGTCTCTGGTCTGATTCCCAGGTCCTTGATCCACTTTGAGTTGAATTTTGTGCATGGTGAGAGATAGGCATTTAGTTTCAATTTGCTGCATGTGGATTTCCAGTTTTCCCAGCACCATTTGTTGAGCAGGCTATCTTTTCTCCAGTGTACGTGTTTGGCTCCTTTATCTAGTATAAGGTAATTGTATGTAAGTGGGTTTGTCTCTGTGTCTTCTATTCTATACCATTGGTCTACATGTCTATTTTGATGCCAGTACCATGCTGTTTTTGTTACTATAGCTTTGTAGTATAATCTGAGGTCTGGTATTGTGATGCCTCCTGCTTCACTCTTCTTGCTAAGGATTGCTTTGGCTATTCTGGGTCTCTTATTTTTCCAAATGAATTTCATGATTGCCTTTTCTATTTTTATAAGGAATGATGTTGGGATTTTAATTAGGATTGCATTGAATCTATATAGCGCTTTGGGTAGTATGGCCATTTTGACAACATTGATTCTGCCTACCCAGGAGCATGGGAAATTATTCCATCTTCTAAGGTCTTCTTCAATTTCTTTCTTCAGTGTCTTGTAGTTTGCATTATAGAGGTCTTTCACCTCTTTTGTCAAATGGATTCCCAAGTATTTTTTTTTTTTGAGGCTATTGTGAATGGGATAGTTTTCCTAATTTCTCTTTCAGAGGGTTTATCATTGATGTATGGAAATGCAATTGATTTGTGGGTGTTGATATTATATCCTGCTACTTTGCTGAAATCATTTATTAATTCTAAAAGTTTTCTGGTAGAATTTTTTGGATCCTCTAAGTATAGAATCATGTCATCTGCAAATAATGATAGTTTGAGTTCTTCTTTTCCGATTCGTATCCCTTTAATTTCTTTCATCTGTCTAATTGCTCTGGCTTGTCTTTCAAGGACTATGTTGAATAGCAGTGGTGAGAGAGGGCATCCCTGACTAGTTCCCATTTTCAGAGGGAATGATCCCAATTTTTCTCCATTTAGGATGATGTTGGCCTTGGGTTTAGCATCGATAACTTTTACAAAGTTGAGGAACGTTCCTACTATCCCAAGTTTTTCTAGTGTTATGAGCATAAAAGGGTGTTGTATTTTGTCAAATGACTTCTCTGCATCGATTGACAAAATCATATGATTCTTATCTTTAAGTCTATTGATGTGATGTATTACGTTAATTGATTTCTGTATGTTGAACCAACCTTGCGTGCCTGGGATGAACCTCACTTGATCATGGTGCACTGTTTTTCTGATATGCTTTTGTATGTGATTTGCCAGAATTTTATTGAGAATTTTTGCATCTATGTTCATCAGGGATATTGGTCTGAAGTTTTCTTTCTTTGATGTGTCTCTGTATGGTTTTGGAATCAGGGTGATACTTGCCTCCTAGAATAAGTTTGGAAGGGTTCCCTCCTTTTCTATTTCATGAAATAGTTTGAGGAGAATTGGTATTAGTTCTTCTTTGAAGGTCTTGTAGAACTCAGCTGAGAATCCATCTGGACCTGGGCTTTTCTTGGTTGGAAGGCTCTTGATGGCATTTTCTATTTCCTTGTTTGAAATTGATCTGTTTAAGTTGTGTATGTCCTCTTGGTTCAATTTGGGTAGGTCATATGCCTCTAGAAATTTGTCGGTGTCTTCAGGGTTTTCTATTTTACTGGAGTATAAATTTTCAAAATAGTTTCTAATTATCCTCGGTATTTCAGTAGTGTCTGTCATGATATTTTCTTTATCATCACAAATTTTAGTAATTTGGGTTTTCTCCCTCCTCCTTTTCGTTAGGCTGGCTTAGGGTTTGTCAATTTTGTTTATTTTTTCAAAGAACCAGCTTTTTGTTTTGTCAATTTTTTGAATTGCTTCTTTTGTTTCTATTTCATTGATTTCAGCCCTGATTTTGATTATTTCCTGTCTTCTACTTCTTTGGGTGTTCATTTGTTCTTCCTTTCCTAAGGCTTTGAGATGAAGAGTCAATTCATTTATTTGTTGACTTTTACTTCTTCTAATGAATGAATTTGGTGCTATGAATTTTCCTCTTAGCTCTGCCTTCATGGTATTCCAGAGATTTTGATATGTTGTATCAGAGTTTTCATTTGCCTCTAAGAATTTTTTATCTCTTCCTTGACATCTTATGTTATCAATAGCATATTATTTAGTTTCCAGGTGATGGAGTAGTTTCTGTTTTTTAATCTGTCATAATTCCATTGTGATCAGATAGGATGCAGGGTAGAATCTCTATTTTTTTATATTTGCTAAGACTGGCTTTGTGACATAAGATATCATCTATTTTGGAAAAGGATCCATGTGCAGCTGAGAAAAAAGTGTATTCACTCGTTGATGGATGGAACACTCTATATATGTCTGTTAAGTCTAAATTATTGACAGTTTCATTGAGGTCTATGGTTTCTTTATTAAGTTTTTGTTTGGAAGATCTATCCAATGGTGAGAGAGCTGTGTTAAGGTCTCCAAGTATTATTGTGTGGTGGTCTATTTGATTCTTGTATTTGAGCAGGATTTGTTTGACATATGTAAAAGCCCCAGTATTTGGGGCATAGATATTTATGATTGTTATGTCTTGTTGATGTATGATTCCCTTAAGAAGTATAAAATGACCTTCTTTATCTCTTTTCACCATCTTTGGTTTGAAGTCCACTTTATTTGATATGAGGATGGAAACTCCTGCTTATTTGCGGGATCCATGTGAGTGATATGTTTTTTTCCCACCCTTTCACTTTCAGTTTGTGGATGTCTTTTCCTGTAAGATGAGTCTCTTGCAGACAGCATATTGTTGGGTCTTTTTTTTTGATCCAGTCTGTCAGTCTGTCTTTTAATTGGTGCATTTAGGCCATTTACATTCAGGGTTATTAATGAGATATGATTTGTAATTCCAGTCATTTTGGCTTGTTTTGGTTTTTACCTTGAGTTGTTTTCTCTTTTGAATGGTTTTTCCTTTAGTGTAGTTCCTCTCTTTGTAAATTTTCATTGTTGGTTATCATTTCCTCCTCATGGAATATTTTGCCAAGAATGCTGTGTAGTGTGCAGGCTTTCTTGCTGTAAGTTCTTTTAACTTTTGTTTATCATGGAAGATTTTTAATTCATCATCAAATCTGAAGCTCAGTTTTGCTGGATATAGGATTCTTGGTTGACATCCATTGTCTTTCAGGGCTTGGAATATGTTATTCCATGATCTCCTGGCTTTTAGGGTCTGGGTTGAAAAATCTGTTGAGATATGAATTGGTCTCCCCTTGTATGTAATCTGGTTCCTCTCTCTTGTGGCCTTTAAAATTCTATCCTTATTCTGTATGTTGGGCATTTTCATTATAATGTGCCTTGGTGTAGATCTGTTGAAATTTTGTATGTTTGGTGTCCTGTAAGCCTCTTGCATTTGATTTTCCATTTCATTTTTCATATTTGGGAAATTTTCTGATATTATTTCATTGAAGAGATTGTGCATTCCTTTGGTTTGAAATTCTGCACCTTCTTCTATCCCAATAAATCTTAGATTTGGTCTTTTGATGCTGTCCCATATTTCTTGTATGTTCTGTTCATGATTTTTTGCCATCTTCACTGTATGGCCAAGTTTATTTTCAAGATTGTATATCTTGTCTTCACTATCCAAGGTTCTGTCTTCCAGGTGATTTAGTTTACTGGTGATGCTTTCTATTGAGTTTTTAATTTGGTTTATTGTTTCCTCCATTTCAAGAATTTCTGGTTGTTTTTTTTTTTTTTTTTTTTCACGATCTCTAGCTCTTAAAGTAATCTTTTACTACTTGTAATTGCTCTCTTATCTCTTTGTTAGAATGATCGATGGTTGCCTTTATTTGCTCTCCTATTTCTTTGTTGGATTGATCAATTTTTGCCTGTAATCGTTCACTTACGTCATTCTTTAGTTCGCTGATCATTTTAATCATGTACATTCTGAATTCTTTGACATTTCAACAATGGTGCTATCAATGGATTCTGTTACAGTGGTGTCCAGATTTATTTGGTGTACTTTCTTCCCTTGCTTTTTATGTTGATTGTGTATCTTCCTTTCTTGAAATACCGACCTGAGGTATTGCAGCTCCTATCCCATATTCTTGTATTGACACTCCAGATTACCTGTGTCTCACCTTGGAGCTACTTCTGTTCCCCCAGTGTCCCCAGATGGGCATTACTGCCACTAAAGTTGATGGTGGAGGTAGCGGATGTACCTTTAGAGGGCAGTGGAAGTGGCCTTGGCTGGGCTCCTGAGGCGGCCCCTGAGGGCTGTTTTGCCCCTCTCTTGCACTCCTGCTGGTGAACAGGAACTCTGGAGCAGAACTGGAGGCGGGCCCAGGTCTCACTTAGGCAAGGTCAGAAGCAGGAGAGTCTGTGTGCGACCCTTACAGTGAGTGTGAGCTTCCCTGGGCCTGGAGGCTAGCAGCCTCTGGTCTGCCTTCAACTGGGCACCCCTGGCATTCCCTAAGGGCAGTTTTGGGCCTTCTGTCTCGCCTGACCACAGGAACTCTGGAGCAGAACTAAGGCGGGCCCAGAGCACACTTGAGTAGGGCCTCTTCACGCTGGGATCTCTGGATGCCACTCTTACCCTGGGTATGCCTTCCTCCTCTAGCAGCCCCGGGTCTTCCATTGGCTGGACATCCATGGAGTTTCCTGAGGGCGGATCTAGGCCCTTTGCAGCTCCTGCTGGTCCCAGGAACTCTGGAGTGGAACTGAGGTGAGCCCAGGCTACCCTTGGGCAGGACTGCCACTGCTGGGGTCTCTGGAGCGACTCTTACCCTGAATTTGGGCTCCCCAGTGGCTAGAGGTAGCAGTCTCTGGTCTCCCATTGGCTAGACACCCGTGGAGTTTCCTGAAGGCAGATCTCAGCCCTCTGTCTGTAAATTCTTAAGGGAAATAGAATCTTGGAGGACTTGTATCAACCACTGTAAGCTTGACAGTTTCCCAAAATTTAATAATTGTTGCTGGTGGAGTCTGTGGTAATATTTTTAAAATGTAATTTTTTAATAATTAGTAACTAAATGTGTGAAAACTGAAAGATCTATATAACTTAGTGAAATAATGCGTGACTTTTATTTTTTAACTTTATTTTATTTTATTTTATTTATTTATTTTGGTACCAGGGATAGATCCTAGGAGTGCTTAACACTGAACCACATCCCCAGCCCTTTTTACATTTTATTTTGAGAGAGGGTCTTGGCTAAGTTGCTTAGGGACTTCCTAAGATGCTAATAAGGCTGGCTTTGAACTTGTAATACTCCTCTCTCAGCCTCCTGAGCCACTGAGATTACAGGCATGGCCACTGTGCCCAGTCATATGGATTTTAATGCAACAAAATGTGAAAAATTCCATGTACTGTTTCAGGTTCTACATTGCAAATAATCTTTACGAATCTAACACATTTCATTTTGGTGCAATATCAAAATGCATATTGGTATTAGCCTGGATTTTTTTTCAATATACTTTAGCCAAAATATCAGGTTGAATGCAGAAGTCGATATGAAAGTTCAGCGGTCTCCTAGTAAAACAAAGAAAAGGACCTCCAAAATGTAAAATGCAAAAAGATCCACACTTCTCACTCTACTGTTTTATTTTGGAAAATATTTCTCATAAAGCTATTATTTCTGTTAACATACAATAGGTTATTAATATTCTAAATAAATGTTAAAACGGTTCTGATTTCTAATATGATAAATATTGGTAGATACAACCCAGACAAACAAAATTACCTTAGGAATTAGGAAAAGCATACTGAGATTCGGAAACCAAAACATTTGAGAACATCTTACACAGCTCCTGAACTGGGACTCCGGATGATTATGTGACAAAGTGTGCTCTGTGCAGGAGAGGGGTCAGGGCAAAGCCCCAGGTCCCAAGCTTGGCTCTCGGGGACTCAGGCTCTCCGATGTCTGGAGTGGGTAACCGCATCTCCCCGGAGTTCTTTTTGTTTTCTCAATCTGCGTGAGGTCCTTCTGCCTAGACACTCATGAGGCGTCCCCAGTGCTAATTCCCATAGCGTGTCAGGTTCCAGGAAAGGCCAATCACTGTCACGTTAAAAGAAATCAACATGAGCAGACTGAAACTGATTCTCCCCGAAAACCCGGAGAGTCCGGGTCATGGCGTCCCGAGTCCTGCTCCTGCAGCAGTCGGAGGCCCTGGCCCTGACCGAGACCTGCGCGGGTGAGTGCAAACTCAGGAGGGAAACGACCTCTGCCAGGGAGAGCGAGGGGACCAACAAGCAGGGGCGCAGGACCCCAGGAGTCCTCCGCCACAACTCCTGTTCCCAGAGCCTCCTCTGACCCACTCCCCTCACCTCTTCCGACCCCTTCCCGGCCTCTGAAACAGTGGGTCTCGCAGCCAGAGGAGGGTCGTGCAGCTTCTGAGCCGCTCCCTGTCCCCAGCCTCCCACTCTTTGCGGTATATCCTCACTGCCGTGTCGCAGCCGGGCCGCGGGGAGCCCCGTTTCATTGAAGTCGGCTACGTGGACGACACGCAGTTCTTGCGGTTTGACAGCGATGCCTGGAACACTAAGTCGGAGCCCCAGACGCCCTGGATGAAGCAAGAAGGGTCGGAGTATTGGGACCAGGAAATATTGTACGCTAAAGACACTGCACAGCTTTACCGAGTGAACCTTCGGACTCTGCTCGGCTACTACAACCAGAGCGAAGGCGGTAAGTGTCCACCGGCCGGGGCGGCGGGTCACAACCCCTTATTATCGCCCGTCAACGTGCCCTAGCCCTCGAATCTCCAGATCCAGGGTTCACCCTGCAGCTGTGAGATCTACTCATCCTGACCTGAGAAGAGCTGGGGGTTGTTAGGTTTCGTTTTCGGTTTCGGTGGTAAAGGGTCTGACCAATCACCACCAGTCAGCTGAGGAGGGAGCAGGGTTGGGTGGACCCAGCTGACCGCGGGGCGGGGCCAGACTCTCTCACCATCCAGAGGATGTATGGTTGCGACGTGGGGCCGGATGGACGCCTCTTGCGTGGGTACTGGCAGCATGCCTACGATGGCGTCGATTACATCTCCCTGAAGGAGATTTGCGCTCCTGGACTGCGGCGGACACTGCGGCTCAGATCACCAAGCACAAGTGGGAGGCAACCGGTGAAGCGGAGTATCAGAGTGCCTACCTGGAGGGCACATGCGTGGAGCGGCTCAGCAAACATCTGGAGAATGGGAAGGAAATGCTGCAGCGCGCAGGTATGAGGGGCTGCAGGGTGCCTTCTGATAACAAGTAGATCTTTCCATTTCCCTCCTACAGGGAAGGGAGGAAGATGCCATCTACGCTTTCTCTTTGGAACCAGAAAAAGATGAGCCCTCCTGGATTTCCAGATACTGCATCAGAGAGTAACTCTGACAGCCCACCTTTCTCTTAATTGCAGTCAAGAAATGCAGTCTTGTCAGGTCTAAAGGGGGAAACAATCCTTAAAATAACTGATAAGCAATTTTCTTTGATTCTGGCAATCGCCTCAGACATCACAGGACAGCTTTCAGGCTTTGTTCTCTGCCCTGCCCAATGTCTTTGGAGATCTGTCTCCAGCTTTTCCTCACCTCTTAGTCTCTGTTCAGGTCAGAACCTGCAGCCTTTCTCAGAGACCTGAAAGCTTTGAACTTGAGCTGTCTCACGTTGTGATTCTAGAATTTACAAAGGAATAAGAAATCCTGAGTCTATTGTGGTGTCTGAGTTTTCCACTTCCTCCCCACCCTAACTGTACTGTCCACACTCAGGGTGGTCACATGATCATTGCTTCACTGGGCCATGGGAGGTAATGCAAAATCTCCAAATTTCCTGGATCTTCCTCTCAGAGCCCCCAAAGACACATGTCACCCACCACCCCATCTCTGACCATGAAGTCACCCTGAGATGCTGGGCCCTAAGCTTCTACCCTGCTGAGATCACTATGACCTGGCAACGGGATGGAGAGGACCAGACCCAGGACATGGAGCTTGTGGAGACCAGGCCTACAGGGGATGGAAACTTCCAGAAGTGGGCAGCTGTGGTGGTGCCTTCTGGAGAGGACAGAGATACAGTTGCCATGTGCAGCATGAAGGGCTGCCTGAGCCCCTCAACCTGAAATGGGGTAAGGAGGGTATGGGGACACAGCCTCCTATCAGGGAGAGCAGGAGGCATCCTGGAGACCTTCATCATAATCAGGGCTGAAACTAGGACTTCAGGGACATCTTCCCCTCCTTTTCCAGAGACATCTTCCCAGTCTTCCATCACCATCATGGTAATTGTCACTGGCCTGGTTCTTCTTGGAGCTGTGTTCTCTGGTGTTGTAATGTGGAGAAAGAAGAGCTCAGGTAGGGAAAACTTGTGGCCTGATCTTCTTTACCACTTGGGAACTTCAAGTTCCAGGTAGTTTCCCTTGCCATTACTGAGAAGGAGTTTGGCCCACAGTCCCCAAAAACACAATTCTGAAGGCCATAATCTCAAATGTTTAAATTACAAAGCATCAAAATCCCCCAAAATTAAAATCACAAAAACATAATTCTAGAAAAACAATTCTAAAAATTTATTAAAAGACATTTATTAGAAGAAAGGAAGTTTGGTAAAATAGAGAAGGGAAAATAGGGGGAAAGAGGAGGAGAAAAGAGGAGGAAGGGGACTGAACTCAAATCCCTTGCATGTATGATTGTCAAAATGAATCCAAGTACTATGTGTAATTATAATAGTCTAATAAAAAAGATATTTATTCACATTTTAAAGGGGAATTTGAGAAAGATAAACACATGACAGAGCACTTCAGAAACCTCTATACACCACAAAGTAGGCAATAATATACATATTTTCACACACAAAACACTCAGATATACTAATGACAGTCAAAGGGATATAACAATTATAAGCAAATAAATCATATTCGTAAAGAAGTAGGTCAACAATCAAAATGTATAACCATATATCACCATGGTTGGTCATTGGGTGCACCCAGCTTTATACCTAATCATCTGAAATACTATGACAATCTAAGTCTTTGACAAGATGGGTCAAAATTCACAATAGATTGCCACCAAATATGTAGTCACCAAGCTGGGCATGGTGGCACATGCCTGTAATCCCATTGACTCTGGGAGCTGAGAGGAGGATCACAAGTTTGAGGCCAGCCTCAGAAATTTAGCACAGCCCTAAGCAACTTAGGGAGACCCTGTCTCAAAATTTGGAAAAGGGCTAGGGATATAGCTCAGTGGTAAGTGCCCTTGAGTTAAACCTCCAGTATAAAAAAAAATCAAGGGCTGTGTTCAAGCACACATAACTAAATTTACAATTTGTCAGCACCTGTACATCCTAAACCAAATATACAGTTACCAAAAGAGCCAAGACCTTGAGAAATTTTACCTTTACCAGATGACGACATAAAAAAGGACATCTCTTCATTGAGTTTCACTGAAACTCTTATTGAGTTTCAGTGTTTTTACATACTTACACAATGCTTACACACAAAGCACCAACATTCTGATGATGCACATTCATAGTCAAATTTGCCAAAAAATGCATACAATGAATGAGAATTCTCTGGAAGTATTTACACGATTTCATCCCTTAGAAATGAAATGAAGATGAAATACAAAGCAGCAAATTTTTAAAATAATGCTGCCAATTCTAAATAGCTGGAAGCAAACTAAGAAGAAAAACTTCAAATATGAAAAAGTGTGGGAATTCACAGAGGTATTGAGGACTTTCATAATCCTTAAGTATATTCTGAAGTCTTACATCATAATCAATAGCCCATTTTTGTCTTTAAAGCATGAATCTCCTAGGAGAATATTCATTCATTTTTCTCTGTGGCCTTACTTTTTTTAAATGCCTCTGTGATTTTATATACACTAACATGAGCTTTACCTATTAAGCATTCCTATCTGCCAGGCTTTGCTTCTATGCTATTTTCGGAGTGAAATCCATTCTGCATGCACTCATATATAGACCACATATTGGGCAGAAGTAATCCTGGTGATAGAATTGGCAACACCATTGCATAAGTGTTTTTTTATCCTACCATACACGTAGTTACTTTCAAATCAATCAGTAATTTCACTAGCTTCTTTGAACAAATGCAGTTTGGATTCATTAAAACCTCTATGAATTTCATCAGCTGGAAGGAATGCTAATGCAGACAAATGATGCCTTTTTAAACAACTTTTCATAGTTGCTGTATTATGTGGTCAGTGCTTTTCCCAAAATTCAACTTCCTACCCCTCTTATGTAACCTTTTTATTTTCACCTATGGAAATTGTGGTTGTTGGAATTTCAGCTTTCCAAATTTGGGATTTGAACCTTTTAGGATTGTGATTTTTGAAATTTAGACTTTAGAGATTTGTATCTTTCAGGATTTCAACATTCAAGCTTATGGCATTCAGGACTGTGACTTTTGGAATTGTGTCATAGACTGGGAAGCACCATCCATACACAGGTGCTTACCCAGCCTGGAGCTCTGTTTGCTCACATTGTTGTAAAGTATATGTGAACATGAAGGATAAATTTATCACCTTGGTGACCGTCATGCTAGGAACTGATTTTTAGAAGTCAGAGTTTAGAGGGCAAGTTCCCTGTTGAGGACAAACCTCCAGGAGGGCAGTTGGTCCAGTTCCCGCACATCTCCTCTCATGTTTCCTGATCCTACCTTTGATCTGTGATCACAGGTCTGGAAACTTTCCTTTTCAAGATTTGCAGGTTCCTTTAAACCCTCATGAACCTGCTTCTTCCCTGGCCTCTTACAGCTTATTTTCTTTTTACAGGTAGACAAGGAGGGAGTTACACTCAGGCTGCCTGTAAATGCGGAGGTAATCCTTGAAAAACTGGGTATCAAGTATAGCCCATGAAGGCGTTTGCCCACCCCATAATCCCTTCTTTATCAGTGTCTCATGTGGTATATGACCAGATCCTGCTTTGTTCTACCCCAGGCAGTGATCATGTCCAAGGATTTGATGTGTCTTTCACAGCTTCTAAAGGTGAGACTCTGGACAGCCTGAAGTGGGAGAAGAGGTGGGATAAAAAAGGACTCCTGGGTTCTATGGGGAATTTCTGGATTTGGACATTTTAAGAATGTGATGAGCTGTTCAGAGTGTCACCATTCACTGTGACTACTGTGAATTTATTCATGCTTGTTTTTGTTTGTAGTATGAAACAGGTGTCTTGCGTGGGACTGAGCAATATAGGATTGGTTCAGGTCTCTCCTCTCTCTTTATGTGACTTCAAGTTCTCCTGACTTTTCTTTCTACAACTGGCATCCGAGTATGTCTATGTATCTGTGCTTCTATCAGCAAAATGTGAGGAAATGAGGAGACAAACCCATTCCTGAGCACCAAAACCTACTGGCCACACTGGCCTGAGTTCTTCTCCCCACTCAACATTTCTGTTTCAACAGAGCAGGGCTGGGGGGTCTCCATCCTTGTCTTAACTTTATGTTCCCCTGAGCTGCAACTTCTTACGTCTCTATTGAAAATAAGAATCTGGATATAGATTTGTATTTCAAATTATAGTGTGATTTATGGATTCATTAAGGAAACAAAGATTTCTCTCAAATCAAAAATGTGAGAGAAAATAAAATGTGAAAACTTTTCAGGAACCCTGTGTTTGTCATACTCAGTTTGTTCAGGTGGGGTCAGGAGAAGGCTGTGAAGAGTTAAGTGTGGACAGGGCTATGGCCAGTGAATACTTTAGTCTATTGTGGGCTTGGATATGGTTACTTCTAGCTGGATCCTGTCTCCACTCCTTATCCTTACCTCTAATAATTTTAGTCCTTGCACCAATCCAAACTCATAGATCTATAAAGCAGGGTCTAATTTAGATTGTATTTGGCTGGAATATAAGATCTATAAGTCAAAGATTGTCCTCTTTTGAAGAGAGAAGTGTAATCTTATGCTGTGGATGGCAGGTGAGGGAGGGAAAGAACTTCTGATAAGAAAAGCCCGGGCAGCCCAAACCTCAGTGTAAGAGAAGTTGTGCCACAGCTTCCATGGAGAAGCAGCAACATTTGTTCCAGAAACTCTATAAATAAACATAGTGTCTCTGCAATAGGGAGGAACTCCATAGTAATCATTCATTCAGTTGACATTCATTGAGCACTGACTATGAGGTACACTATTTTTCAATTTTCTATGTTGCTGCTGCAAAGTGAGAAAGATTGTGTTGATAATACAGAAGAGTAGAGAATAAGAGGAGACATCAGAGAACAATTAGGCAGGAAATAGAATTAAAAGCATCCAAATCATAAAGGAATGAGTAAAACTATCTCTGTTTATAGATTATATAATCTTCTATATAGAAAACCCTAAAGACTTCACCAATAGTCTACTAGAACTAATAAACAAATCTGAGAAATTTTCAGGATACAAATTCACCATAGTAAATTAACAAAAATCAGTTATGTTTCTACATACTAACAACAATCAGGAAAAAATTTTAAGAATATGATCCATTCTACAATACCATCAAAAGGATAACAAATTTAATGAAAGAGATCTGTACTCTGAAAACCATACAATTTTGTGTCCATGTATTGGAATAATCAATATTTTAAATGCTCATATTATCCAATGCAATATGCAGATTCCGTATAATCCATACCAAAAATCCAATGGCATTCTTCACATAAATAGAATAAATAATTCTAAAAGTCACATGGAACCATGAATAAACCTGAATAGCCAAGGCATTTGAGAAAGAAAAACGAAATTGGAGGCATCACACCTCCTGATTTCAGATTATGTTACAGATCCATCAAAACAGTATGTACGTCCATAAAAATAGACACATAGAACAAGGGAACAGAATAGAGCACCCAGAAATAACCCAAGCAGTTATAGTCAATTAACTTTAGACAAGAGAACCAGACACATGGGGAAAAGATAGTCTCTTCAATAAATAGTGTGGGAGAAAGTAATACACACATGCAGACAAATGAAACAGGAATCTTATTTTGCACCATATACAAAAGAGATAAAAGAAACTGTAAAATTCCTAGAAGAAAACATAGAGGAAAAGCCCCTTGACATTGGCCTTTGCAATGATTTTTGGATACCATACCAAAAGCTCAAGCAAGAAAATAAAATTACACAAGTGAGACTACATCAAAATAAAAAGCTTCTGTAGAGCAATGGAAATAATCAGCCAAATTAAAAGGCAGTCAATGGGTTGAGAAAAATATCTGCAAACCATTTATCTGATCCAAGTTAAATTAAAAAATATATACATATAAGGAATTCACAGGATACCTACACACACACACACACACACACACACACAAACTCAGCCAAAATGTTGGCAAAGGACCTGGATAAATGTTTCTCAGCAGACACAAAAATGGCAGAAAAGTATATGAAAAAGGGCATCTTCTCTGATAATAAATCAGGAAAATTTATATTTATCAAAACCACAATGAGATTTCATTTCACACCTGTTAAGATGGCTGGTATCAAAGAAACAAGGGTTGGTGAGGATGCAGAAAAGAAGATAATATTTGTACACTATTGGGAATACAAATGGATGCAGCCACTATAGAAAACAGTAGCAAGATTCCTGAAAACAATTAAACATAAAGCTACCATACACCATAGTAATTTAATTTCTGAGATTACTTATCAAACAAAATGAAATCAGTATGTTAAAGAGATATCTGCACTCTCATATTCATTGAAGCATTATTCCCAATGGACAAGATATCCAAACAACCTGAGTTCCATTGATGGATGAATGGATAAGAAATTGTGGTATTTGGGTAGGAAAGTTTTTTTTTCTTTTTGAGCTTTGCCACACAACATGGTAACTATAAATAATTATTTCAAAATTGCTGAATAAATTCTGTTTCTCACCACAAGCAACATATAACTGCCTGCAGTGATGTGTATGCTACTTGGCTTAATTTATCCATTCCACATGTCCACACATATAGAATCATTTTGTTCTCCTTAAATATATGCAATTATTATTTCCAATTCCCAATAAAATAACACACAGAGATTCTCCAGACTTTACTTCTCTATCATGATCCAATCTCATAACCAAATTTTATAGTATTTTTGCCCACAAAATTTTTATGATTAGATTCTATGCATCTTTATTAAAACTGGCTAAGTCGCCATTTCTATTAATGGCATCATCCACAAGATTAAAACCTTCTATTTTATTGACCTTTTCCTTTCCAGTTAGGATGTGATAACTGAGAGTTAAGGTAATAAGAGAATGACTCTGAGAAAAATTGTGCAGAAAGATGATATGGCAACATCCTCTCCAGGTGTTTCAGACTGCCTTGACTTTTTTTGCTTTGTCTCTTTCTCAGATGACTATAGGTGTCTTCTCCCACCAGATACTTTTCCCTGTTCTTCATTCCTCATGCTCTCTTCTTTCCTGTTTTTCTTTCTCCCTCCTCACCCTTTTTTCTATCTTGTTCATTTGATCTTTTCCCCTCCTATTTGTATTCTTTGCTTAACAATGTTTTACCTGGAAATTACATAAAATTCAAAACTCTTGCACTTATTTATTTGTAAATGTGTGTTCTAAATTTTAACAGCATGTGAAATTACTATTTTATATCTCTAAAAATATAAGTTATTTCCACTTTATTTTCTGAATTGGACTGTATATGTAAGCTTTCTGGAGTTTTAAGCTATCTTATGCACAGAAGTATCATAACATGTGAGGTGAAGTTATTTATAAAACACTCCTCAAAATATGTGTCACACTAAGCAACTCAGTGAGACCCTGTCTCTACATAAAACACAAAATAGGGCTGGGGATGTGGCTCAGTGGTCGAGTGCCCCTGAGTTCAATCCCCGGTACCAAAAAAAAAAAAAAAAAAAAATATGTGTCACATATTTAAAGAATGACAAATTATGAAGCCAACCTATGTGACCATCAACAGACAAATGAATAAAGAAAACATGGCATACATAAACCATGGAGTTTTATTCAGTCATAAAGAGAAATGAAATTACGATATTTGATGGTAAATGGATGGAAGTGCTAAGTGAAATAAGCTAAACTCAGAAAGTCATGGGACTAATATTTTCTCTCATATATGAAAAGTAGAGAGGAGAAACAGAGAGGATGGAATGGTAGGGGATTTCATGAAAATAGAAGGGAGACCAGAAGAAAAGAGGAAAGACTCCAAGGGGAAGGAAGAGGAGAGGGAAAGTGAGGTACTAGGTAATGAAATTGACCAGATTATACTGTTGTATTGTGTGCATGTACATATATATAACAACAAATCCCACTATTATGTATAATTATAATGTACCAATAAAAAGGATAAAAAGAATAGAAGAGTATAAAAAGACTATAGAGTATGACATATTACTTACCAAGAGATAATTAAATTAGACTGGTCTATGCAGCTAGTGAAACATTTGAAAAGTCCTCAGAGTTGATAGAACCCATGCCATGGTGATGCATGCATTTTTTTAAAGCCCATATTCCTCAGAGCATAATGTAAAATTTAGCACATGCATTATGATCTGTCCAAATTCAAAATGAAATAGTCATTTTATGAAAACTAAATTAAGGTAAACCGAAGCCAGCATTATTTGGGCTTTCTTAAAAGAAAACTGCATTGACTATGTGTAGAAATGAGAAGGATTTATCCTTCCCTGAAAGAAAATGATCTCAAGATTTTGAAAGCACAGCAAATGCAAAAAGGACAAAGGAAGGCAACTTTTAGACAAAAGTGGCAAGAAACAGAAGATGGATAGTTCACCATAATACAACAGCAAAACTTAAGAACAACAGATTGACAAATACATTTAACATGGTTATTAAACAAACAACCAGAAAATATAGACCATGTAGAGACAAGCACATCATATAGTTATGCTCATAAGCTTCTGATTAAACTTTTAAAATTTTTATTTAGAAATATTTTCAAACACCAGGCACAATGTCACACACCTATAATTCCAACTACTTGGGAGATGGAGGCAAGAGGATCACAAGTTTGTGCACAGCCTTAGCAATTTAATGAAACCCAATTTCAAAATAAAATTTAACATTTTTTCCATACTTAGAGAAGTATTTCAAGAATAGAAATACAGAAAACATCTACTTACCCTTTACACAAATCCATCCTTTGTGAACATTTTGCCTGATTTGTTTTATCATTGAAATTGAATTTCAATTCTGAGTTTTATTACCAAAGCTGGTAAGAAGAAACCATAGTATTATGGTGAAATTACAAACCAAATAATTTTCTAATATTATTTATCAAATATAGAAAAATGAATATTATATTTCAAGGGAAATTAAATTTTAAGGGAGATACTTTTACTCCCACACCTCTCAGGGACTTTCTGATATCATTATTTTTCAAAGTATAAATTATGGGATTTAAGTGTAGGGGTAACAATACTGTATAACACTGAGGTCAGTCTGTCTTTTGCCAAGGAACAAGATGAAATAAGCTGATTATATGTGAAGATGGAGCTATAATAGAGAAAGACAATGACCAGTTGGGAGGCACAAGTAGAAAAGGTCTTGCCTCCCCTCTGAAGAGCAGAGCCTCAAGATGGTAGAGATCATGTAGAGGTAGGAAAAAAACCCACCCAATGAAGACTCCAATGAAGGGTAAAACTAACTCATTGACAGATGTATCTCCACAAGCAAGACAAACAAAGGGGGAATGTCACAAAAGAAAGAAATAATTTGTTGCCACAGAAGGGCAAACAATGTCAATACTCTCTGTAACACAGAATTGAGAAAACCATTAACCCAGCAAAAGGATTCTAACTGGCTATACAGGGCTCTGTTCATAGTAACTGAATGCCTTAAGGATATATAGATCACAAAGCAACCGTCATATGCCATTGCTGCCAGCACCCACAAAGAAAAGGAATACAAAAAGTTGAGTTACATAGCCCCAAGGGGGTCAAGAAAGGCTAAATTCTTCAGGAAAAAAAATACATGGGGATATATAGTTGAGTATAAGGTAATGTTATCAAAATAATGACACAGGACACAGAAATAGATCATAAAGTAAATGGTGAAAAGCAAAGATTGTAAATCATTTTGGTTGCAGAATCCCAAGAGGATGAATTCAAAAAGAGCTGTTTGGTTTTGTTCTTCCATGGTGTTTTCTCTTGGGAATTGGAGAAGAAGAAAGGAGAAGAAATGTAAACTGCAGCATTTGTGTGCTGCATCAGTAATAATCTACACAAATATATATAGCTGTTAAAAGTAACACAATCACTATATTAGGCTCAACAGTAGAGCTCTTATAATCCATGACAAATCACAGTGGTGCCCAACAATCATTACATTTAGAATAAAAACATTTTCGACATTTCCTATGGGATACAACTCTTACAGAATATTAGTAGAACCTTTATGGGGAAAAGTAAATGTTCAGAACTCCACATGTAGTGTGTGACCTATATATATTGATGTGGAGTGGCAGGCACCTTCCCTCACACCACTCTATCGTGAAGATGGCTGGTGAGGATCACAATCAAGTAATTTGTATACAAGTCCTGGAGTTATTTGAGTCTCTCCTTATGATGCCTCCTGGCACTTTTAAAGACTGCTATTTATAGTTTTAACATAATGCATTATATTTTTAAATGATGGAGGAGAGAGAAAGTGAAAAACAATGCAGTACCAAAGCATGATATCATACCCTTTGATAAAATTTTAAAAGTAAATATAGTGGCTATAAGTCACTTATAAATATGTCACATGTCCTGGAACAAACACAATCTGTGATTCTAAGACTTAGAAATGAAGATAGTATCAATAGAAATATTTATTAAAACCACTCTCCAAGGAAAGAATGCTTAAGAATAGAAAAAGGCATTTTTACATCCAAGGTTTGATGGGTGGGGAAAATTAAATATTTTGTCTCACAATTGCCCCCAAAGAACGTTCCACAGCCTATAGTCATTTTGTTATCTAATATAGATATAAATGTTTTCATATCTGATATATTTTGCCAAATTGCTGTTTTTCAGTATTATATTCTGAATGGGGAAGTTACCATGAAACAGACAACCTTAAACAAGCAGAGATAATATGATCAGCAGAACCTGTTACCTCTTGTAACAGATAATCAGAAGACCTGAGTCCTCTCCTCAGTTCTGCTAACCACTTACTGTTTGAACCTTGGGAAGGTCACTTAAATGTTCCAGTTCTCAATTGATTCATATGTAAAATTATAATTGACTATCTCCAAACTTTCAGATAATATTTCTGCTTTATGACATAAAAACACATACTCAGTGTAGGTGTAGCAATCTAAACTGATTGCTTAGTGTGATGAAGAAATAAGCATTAAAAAATGTAATCAGTTTTGGAAAGTGGTATCACAGTTAATGGTCAAAGTGAATAAATACTCAAATAATAACCTTAGCTGTTGCAACTCAAGGAGAAAATATGAAATAAAAAAATTCTGTGAAGTAAATAATTTGGGCAATAGCATTGGCTCTGATGAGACCATATTGATCATTTTCATATCTAAATTTCTATATATCCATGAAGACTTTGAATTCTGATTCAGATATTTGGGGTAAAGGTCATAATTTATAAACATTCATATACAAATTAAAGGAAAATCATAAATCTGGATCTTTGGATATAAGAAAAAATTCTACTTAATATAATTATTAACTTTTTTTAAAAAAACAAAGAAACTAAGTAAGATACTTGTTTTCAAAGAAAATAGCAGAGTTACTAAGATGATAGTTACTAATCCAAGTCAAATGATAAATTGTATTTGGTTTTTTATTTATAATTAGTTAAGTTTTTTCTCTAAGTAAACATACATGTTCATTTTTATATCACACATACAAAACCAGATATCCAGAAATGGTCAAAGGCAGAAAGAACTAATGTTGTAGAAAATAACACTGGAACTGAGATTAAAACTGAGAATCCTGGGGGGCTGGGGCTGTGGCTCAGTGCTTGCTTTGCATGCATGAGTCACTGGGTTTGATCCTCAGCACCACATAAAAATAAATAAATAAATAACATAAAGACAAAAAAAAAAGAGAATCCTGTTCTTTAAAAATATGACAAATATTTAATCAACAAAAAGCATTTTATTTCTACTCAACTTCACAGAATCCACACATAAGCTTTTCATGAAGGAAAGCCCTCCAGAGTTAATCTACAGGGTACAGTATTCAGCTGAATTCCATCTTAGAATTGAATGGAAGAAGAAAAAAAAACAAGAAACTTAAAAGTTTAAGCCAAGAGCTAGGAAGAGATGTAAACAGTATTCATCATTTCAATAAATAATAAAGTTAAAAATTTATTTCCATTAATTTACACAATGAAGTTTCTTATTCATTATCTAAATGTTTTCACCTGTACACAAACATTGAAATCCCACTGTGGAAAGTGGTTTGACTTTTGTTGCTGCTTGACCCATGTTATGTGTTTTCATAGGGTATTCAGATTAATAAGGAAAAGGGAGGACTTCCTACTGGAGTGCTTCCAATTAATCAGTGAATTCTCTAGAATTGATAACATTGTACATATCAATTGAAATATCACAAATAAGGCAGAAATCCAGACAGACCCTTCCCTCTAAGTCTTCATCTGCTTCATCACCTGTCTCCATCTCCTCTCCAACATTTGAAGGCTATGGTAATGCTAACCATAGCTGTTAATATAATCAGTGAGCATGTACTGATTGCCAGGCATCATGCCTGGACTGAAACAATAGTGTATCTTAGACATCTCTCATGGAACTTACAGAGTGGGAAGTCTATAGTTATATTTTCAAAGAAGCCTGGGAAAGTCATTAAGTCTGGCCCCTAAAGTAACTGTGTAGTTGTTGTGCTAATTAGTAATTCAGACTAATGATGAATGTTGATGGAAGATGCAAAAACTATAAAGGCACCTTATTCCATCTTTAGAAAAATTCAAAAAGTTACAGTTACATTTTTTCTCATTGTGTTTTAATCTTTGTAACCAGCAGGATGGTTAAGTTCAGACTCTTCCACTAATAGCTGTGTGAGCAATGAATCATGTCAGCTTTTCCACCTATTTACTAGTATTAATAAGTGACTAAGTTATAAAACTCCTCCTCCCTAAATGAAAATAACAATATCTTACTCACTGGGAAATTGTGTCAAATGAAGTCATGTGTTTAGTGCTTAACGTTGCAAGTAGGACACAATAAATAACAAAATGGTTGATATTATTATTATTATTTCATATATTTGGTCTTGGTCTGCCCTCTGAAACCATAAGTAAAATTTGTTCCCTCTTCTACATAAAAGATTTTACTACACGAAACTTTGACCCTCCAAACTAAATAGATCCATCTCATTTCTTTCGTTCTCATATAATGTGGATTTGATAACTGTCATTTATGCCAAAGAATGTCAAAATATTCTACGATCCAATGGGATTTTTACCTTTCACTGTCAAAGACTGAAATATTTGTCCCTTATTTTTAAAATCTAAAAATCTGACAGAGCAGATGAAGTAAATATTTTGGAAAGCCAAACATCTTTCCTATAGCTAAAAAGTAGCACACCAAGGAAAGCTACACAGTTATATATACGGCTGATCCACACACCCAGAACCAGGACAGACACCTTTAATACCTCCCATATGTAGGGCTCCATAAAATCCTCAATTTCTTTTTTCCTTAACCATTCTGTACTGCTTTTCTAAGACTGTAGTTGAAGGAAATAATAAATCAGGAGAAGGAGAAGGAGGTGAACTCACTTGTAATAGAAAAGAGAACATAGGAAAGGAAGGGGTAGGAAAAGGAAAGACAGCAGAATGAATCCAACATAACTTTTCTATGTACATATATAAATGTACCACAGTGAATCAATCATGTACATCCACAAAAAATTAATTAAAAAAATAACTACAGGTAAATAGCAGAAAGATAAATAGAGGGTGGGGAGCAGAGGTGGGGAGAGGGAACAGGAAGAAGAGATGCTGGGGACTGAATTAGAACAAGATATATTACATGCTTCTATAATTATGTCAAAATGGCAAAAGTTTTGGTGTCATATTTTAAGCCAAAGGAAGAGAAGAACCAAGAACAAACAAACAAAGAAAAGAAAAAAAAAACGAAAGCTTTCATTCCTCTTGGATGAAGAAGGTTGGAGAATGGATTTTTAAAAGGCCTCCATCCAAGCACAGTAACACACTCTTGAAATCACAATGGTTTGGGAGGCTGAGGCAGGAGAATCACAAGCTCAAACAAAGCCAGGTTCAGTAACTTAGTGAGGTCCTAAGAAACTTAATGAGAACGTGTCTCTAAATAAAAAATAAAAAGGACTGGAGATGTGGCTCTGTGGTTAAGCAACCCTGGGTTCGATTTCTGGTAAAATAAATAAATAAATAAATAAATCCATCCTCCATAGAGAAAGTTGATTTTGGCAAAGGAGTCCTATTTTGAGGTGATATCAGGACACAGAAAAAAAAATGAAAAATCATATACAAGTACAGTGATTATCACAGAAAGAGTACAAAACAAATGTTAGGTCTTACTTTTTAGGAAGAAGCTGCAAAGAACATTTGAGTATATTAAAGTGATACAGTTCTGAAGCAATTTTCTCATGCCTGTGTTTGAAATAAAGGTGATATCTGATCCATGGTACTAAAGATGATTATTGAGCATGAAATAAGAGCGACCCATAGATTCAGTATAACCTTTTTTCAAATGCCAACGCTCTTTTTCACAGTACTAGAAAAAAAATCTTAAAATTCATTTGGAAGAACAAAACACCCAGAATAGCCAAAAGCCATAATGAGCAAACAGAGCAATGCTAGTGGCCTCACAATACCTGATTTCAAATTATACTACAGAGCCATAGTAACAAAAGCAGTTTGGTTCTGGCATAAAAGCAGACACATAGACCAATGGAATAGAATAGAAAACACAAAAATAAATCTGCACAGCTACAATTAACTGATTCTTCACAAAGCTGCCAAAAGCATACACTGGAGAAAAGACAGCCTCTTTAACAATGGTTCTGGGAAAACTGGATATCCAGATGTAGAAAAATGAAATAGATCCTTATGCACAAAAATCAACTCCAAATGGATCAAAGACCTAAGTGTAAGACCATACATTTTGTAAGAAAAATAGGCTCTTCAACATATAGACTCAGGCAAAGGCTGCTTGAATAGGACCACTAAAGTGAAAGAAATAAAAAGAATCAGAAAATGGGATGACATCAAATTCAAAGTCTTTTGCACAGCAAAGGACACAATTAACCAAGTGAAGAGACAACTGACAACTGGAAGAAAATCTTTGCTAGCTAATCTTCTGACAGAGGATTAATAAGAATATATAAGCTGGGCATGGTGGCTCACGCTTGTAATCCCAGCACTTTGGGAGGCTGAGACAGGAGAATCGTGAGTTACAGCCAGCCTCAGCAATGGCGAAGCACTAAGCAACTCAGTGAGACCCTGTCTCTACATAAAACACAAAATAGGGCTGGGGATGTGGCTCAGTGGTTGAGTTCCCCTGAGTTCAATCCCTGGTACAAAAAAAAAAAAAGACTATATAAAGAACTCAAAAACTTCACCATAAAAAAAGAATTAATAAATGGGCAAACGAACTAATAGACACTTCTCAAAAAAGAAGTACAAATGAGTCAGGCACGGTGGTGCATGCCTATGATCTCAGCAACTCCAGAGGTTGAGGCAGGAGGATCACAAATTCAAAGCCAGTCTCAGCAACTTAGCGAGGCCCTGAGCAAGTTGGTGAGATCCTGTTTCAGAATAAAAAATAAAAAGATCACAGGGTGTGGCTCAGTGGTTAAGCATCCCTGGGTTCAATCCCTGGTACAGAAAAAAAATGAAGTACAAATGGCCATGAAAAAATGATCAGCATCCTTAGCAATTAGGGAAAATCAAATCAAAACTACACTGAGATTCTATTTCAGTCCAGTTAGAATGGCAATCGTCAAGAATATAAATAACAATAAATGATAGTGAGGATGTGAGGGTGGGGAGGGACTGTTGATGGGAATGTAAATCCCTAGTAACATTCACTATGGAACTCAGTATGGGGGTTCCTCAAGAAGCTGAAAATAGAACCACCACACCATCCAATTCTACCACTCCTTAGTATTTATCTAAAAGAATTGAAGTCAGCATACTTTACAAACACACACACACACACCTCCATGCTTATTGCAGCACAATTCACAATAGTCAAGTTGTAGAACTAGCCTGGGTGCCCATTACCAAATGAATGGATAAAGAAAATGTGGTATATATATATACATGGAATTTTATTCAGCTATAAAGACAAAGAAAATTATATCATTTTCAGGACAATATTTGGAAATAGAGAAGAAAATCTTGAGCAAAAATAAGCCAGGCTCAGAAAGCAAAGTATCAAGTTTTCTCTCATATCTGGAAGGAGGGGGAATGCTGAACATTGAAGAGTGACCAGGAGCGAGACCACTGGGAGCAGGAAGTTGAGATGAAGCTAATCAGCACATCTTGCACTTCTGGATATTATACTCTATTAGTTAACAAGTCAGTAGACCAGAGGAAAAAAAACAGATAATTACAACTTATATCATGGATAAGAAGACAACATTGGAATAATGTTCCTTTATTTTTTCTCAACTTGGCTTTTCCCCACAGCCATACTATAAATACAGATTAGTTTGTGTTTGCTTGGCTTAAAACCTGACAATGATGTTCACTTCGTTGCTATAATATATATTTCTCTCTCCCTCTCTGTCTCTCATGCTCACACTCGCTCTCTCTCCTCTCTCTCTCGGAACATTACTGGATGATAAGGATGTATTTGTCAGTTTTATCAGATACTGTCATAGTTTCTCCACTAGCAATGGTGTAGTCTCTTTTTTTCATTTTAGCCACTATAGTGAGTGTGTAGTCAGATCACATAATAATAATTTTAATTTCTTACAATAAAGAACTTGTTTACTACATTCATTAACTACTTGTATATTCTTTTTCATAAATCATATGCTTGTGTTTTACCCATTTTTCTTTTGAGTAATATGCCTATTAATCAACTTGATATGATCTGAATCTAAATATAAATCCTTAGACAGTAGATGGAAAATATATTTCCCTATCTTGTGGTTGACCTTTTTATTCTGTTGATGATGTCTTTTGATGAAGACAAATTCATTTATGTTCTTTGAATTTATTTAATATTAAAATTTGTCCAAATGATATTTATAAAGGTTTAAGGATTGAAGATGAACAAACTTTAACTAGAAGTTAACTAATTACAACAGGTATTTCAAATTTTCCACTATAAGAACTATAAAATAATGAATTGATTTCAGTTCAGCAGAAACTTGTAAAAGTTTAAGCTCTGAAAATAGAAACTATTAATAGAAATTAATAGAATTTTATTAACAAATTATTTATTATGTCATTTAATGACTATTAGTTTAATAGTAAAGTAATTTGATATTCTTCCCTATGTCAAGTAGTGGAGTAAATAGAGCAGAATTTGTCTGGAAGTAGTCATAAGAAGCAAATGAGCACATGAGAAATTCTCTAAAGCCAACAAATTACTTGGAAATTATCAAAGCACCTTGAAGAATAACTAATGTCTAAAATTACTTCAATCAGAAAGCGGTTTTATAATACTGTACCATATTTATTTTTATTGAGTTTGAGATGCAAATGATACATATTAAATAAATATTTAACTACAGTGGAGGTTAAATGTTCTTCATGACTTCCTAGAAATACATTATTTAAATATTCAGAAATATTTCTTTTAGGCAGGTTATCCCAGGATATATAAACAGCCTGAGATCAATGTTTGTGCTACATCTTATCTTGGGGGTTCCTAGTGGTATAAATCCACTCAATTGCACCGATTCAGTTGCACTGAATCAGAAAATATGGGGGTTTTTTTGCTTTTTGCTTTTTGTTTTTGTTTTTTTAGTGAGAGTTTAGGTTCCAAGAGAGGAACTCTGAGTCTTTCTCCTTTTAGGTAGGCTTTTGTCTATTAGACCCCTTTCACTATACTATTATTTTCAAAAACCTTGGCTTTATCCACTGGCCTCAATTCTCATCCCCTAATTTGTACTGGGCTCAAGTCTTTCTTCCGTAAACAAAGTTTTCTATAATGTTGAAAATCACTTGGCAGAAGAGCTGTCTTAACTCTTCAAGGCATTTTTATAAAAGAAGAGTAAAGGTTTGAACTTTAAGATATTAAGACACACAATAAAGTCACAGTAATTAAAATTCAGCTTGTTCAATGGAAAAAATAATAAGTGGAGTAACACAGGATACATTTGGGGGCCTTGGATATTATAAAGATGATATCACACATCTTTGAAGAAGGAAAAGCTAGTCTGTCTTCACAGAGACAAAGTAATGCCAATTCATATCTTACAGCATGTGACCTCTAAATGCCTAGAATCCTAAATGACAAATATAAAACTCTACATCTAATAAACATATCTATGGAACTCAGTGCAAGACCAAAAAAAAAAAGATAAAATTGAGATAGATAATGTTTTTAAAGAATGAAGACCATATTTCAGTGATTTCTAGAATTAAAGAGCCTCAGTTTTAGTTTTATAATTTATCACAAGAAAAAATGGAAGTTTACTTAAATCCTTTGAGCCTTGATTTTCTTCTGGTAAAATGGTAATGGTTTTAGTACTTCTTTCATTGGGATTTTCTGAGAATTAATAAGCTACCTACCACATGTTAGGAACTCAGAACAATAACTTATACTTAAAAAGCATGCAGTGGATGTTATTTATTTGCATTATATTTGCACATATAAAATAACAAGGACCCATTAATGTGATTCATATAGAATGAACTCCTACAAAGCAACAAGAATAAAAACCCAATAAAAATATTTAAAAAGTTAGCCAGGCGTGGTGGCTCAAATCTGTAATCCCAGCACTTAGGGAGGCAGAGACAGGAGAATCGTGAGTTCAAAGCCAGCCTCAGCAATGGCGAGGTGCTAAGCAATTCAGTGACACCCTGTCTCTACATAAAACACAAAATAGGGCTGGGGATATAGCTCAGTGGTCGAGTACCCCTGAGTTTAATCCCCAGTACCAAAAAAAAAAGTGCATTATACATTTACAACTGCTATTAGGATCCTTCTATAGATGGAAGATCCACATAGTTAACCCTTGGATTAATCAAATAGAAACTTTTTACCTAAAGGATATATCAAGTAAATATACACATTAGGAAAACCAATAGTATTCCCCAAGCAGAGAAAAATGTGAACTTTTGGATCCGTAAATTAGAGAGACTTATCTAGCATTATTACCTACAGAGAGTCAGAAGAAACAAAAGCACTACTACTTCTCTTTACTCCTCTTTCTTTGGTATCCTTAAAGTCATAGTAATAAGTAAGTAGAATATTAAATATAACCATCTTTCTGTATTGATTAATGGGATATGTGACTCACTGATTAATTTTCTTTACCAACTTTCTTTCCACTTTAAATTCCAAGGAATGCCCAGGAAAATAAGTCTAAACCTCTCTTAGGAAATGAAAGGAAATTTGACTAAGAAAACATATCAGGCTATTGACACTTGTCCTGTCCATGGCTCTGAAATTAAGAATGAAATGTAGTAAGAAAAGAAAATAGGAAGAACAACAAAACAATAGAACTCCATAGAGGAATTTCATAACGCTACTCCCTCATCAATGCAAATGTGGATAGGTACCTGTTTATTCCTACAAGAATTCCTTTCGGCACCAAGGGGGACACACACTCTCTCTCAGGATTCTTGTCTAGAGAGCCATGGCTCATTAAAAGACCAGCAGATTTTCAGAAAGCAAAGAAGAGGTTTTGGAATAACAACAGTATATCCTGAAATCTCATCATGAAATATCACTTTGAATATTTTTCTATCATGTATAATCACTAAGGCTATCAACCTGAGAAGTTTTCTTACCTGTTCAGTGATTCTAAACACTCAATCAGGTAAGAGAATGAAATAGGAGAAGGCTGAGAAGTTGCCCATATTTTCTGTCTGTTAATGAGTGATCTGTCTACTCGCTGGCATTATAGCTAATTGTACAGGATTTAAAACTGTTTTCCTATCTTATGATTCTTCATCATATAGATTTTGAAAGCACTTACATTTTTAATGGCATATTTCTAGTAATTCAACATGCCTGGTTTTTAGACATTCCTCAAGGCAAACCTGTAATCTCTAAATATTGAAATTATAGAGAAAGAAACCATGTCATACAGAGGGTGAGATCTAATATTCTTTAAAAGTTAGGAAAAATTGATTTCTTGTTTGCTTTGTTTTGTTCTGTTACCAAATAGATTTTTGAAGTAATTTTATTGTATGGGTCAGAGAATCAAGATTTATGTTTGGCAGATCACTTACAAGTGAAAGGGTGATAAAATTTTTGAAATATACATCCTATGCATAGCTATTAAGAAAGTTGTTCTGGGGCTGGGGTTGTGGCTCAGTGGTAGAGCACTTGCCTAGCATGTGTGAGGCACTGGGTTCGATTCTCAGCATCACATATAAATAAATAAATTAAATTAAAGTCCATTAACAACTAAAAAAAATATTAAAAAAAAAAAAAAGAAAGTTGTTCTGAATTATTTGAAGACAGCTCTTCCTGGAGGTGTAATAGAGGTTAATTTCCCAAAATTTTCTCCAAATATAAAGCTAAAAATCCCCGTGGGCTTCCAGGAAGGAGTCCCTAGTTTATTCACTTTTTTACTCAAATTAGTTGCTTCTTCTCTTTGTGACATGATTCTCCTCTTTTAGAAAACACCTCAATATCTGCGTCTCTTTTCAGATTTCCTTATAGTCCTTTTTCTTCTTTCAGTACCTCCCTCTTCTACAACTTCCCCACATTCCCTTTCCCCTCCCTTTCTAATTTGCATGTTAACTCACTATACAACAAAGAGCTATTTGGATTTTTGTCTGCTTTTGTCAGTGTAGCTAAATGAGATAACACCAGGTACTATACAAACATTATAGGAGAAATGATTCAAGAGTTTTCTCAGTGAACAGCACAATTTAGTCAAATATCAAATCTCATAATGAATAATCACAATTCCTCAAGAGTCTTAGCATTCACAAAGTAAAATGCTATTATTTCAATTCTGTAAAAGAAATGAAAATTAATTCATTTCTTTAATAGAAGCCAAGAATTTTATTTAATAGGAAGAAAAAACAAACAGAAAACACTTCTGCAATTGAGGAAAGCTGGAAATTTGTGACAACTTTGGAGAGACCTGATACAAACTGGACAGACTTCTGGTGTCATGAGAAACAGCGTAACTGCTGGTGACACATTAAAGAAATCATAAGTCAAGGAGGTGATTTCCACTTGAGGTAGAATATTTTTTGACATTCTATTACTGAGGACTGAATTTATTTCAGGCAAAATAAAATAAGACAAAATGTATCAAAAAGAAGACAAGATTTTAAGGGATTAAAGGAATAGATACTTAAGAAGATAGCATTAGCTAATGTAAGGGGAAAACTTTAACTCATAGGAGGAAGAAATTTTTATCCAGGGATTTGGGCATCTAAAAAAAGAAAGAATCTCAGGGCAACTAAACAACATAAAAACAATAACTTCATCAAAGAAGTTATTTGAAATTCAACTTGAGAAAATATGAGGCTCAAATTATAGAAGAAACTAAGCCCATCATTGGATATAGCAGTGATAAAATTTCAAATATACCTTAGATTAATGATTCATGTGGTCTCATTTTCTATTGAAATAGGGATCTGTGACTTTTCCAAGAATGTAGATCAAAAAGAGATGAGCAAGAGAACAACCCCAGCCCCCTTTACTATAGAAAAGTTACTGCCTCTATTTTAGGAATTGTTCATTTATTTAAGAACTTTATTATGCAATGATTCCATCCCTGACTATTTTTAAGTAAAAATTTTTAAGGTGGTTTCCCACTCAGTAAGGAGATCACAGGAGTGGTAGAATACTTAAGAAATGACCACCTCATGCAGCTGACTTAAGAGATGAAAAGGAAGTTGTTTTAGAATGTAGATGTTCACAGCCAGAGAAGATGGTAGGTTAAAAACCGCTCTAAATCCCTAAGAGAAAGATAAATATTAATGACAAATCCAATTTTTTAAATGACTGATCCACAACACATGCAGCTTAAACATCCAAATACTACACAAGATCTGAGGCAGGGTTTCACTCTCCCTCAAAATTTTTTTTATCTTGGCAAGAAAATCCTCAGAAAGATTGATCATCACTAGGAATAATGTTCCAAAAATCGCTTCTTCCTTTCTTTTAAGTGATGTTGAATCAAACCTCAGCCACTGAATTTCTTCTTCTGGGATTGACAGACATACAAGACCCACAACCTTTTCTCTTTGCTGTTTTCCTCACAATCTACCTTGTGAATGTGACTGGAAATGGAGTCATCCTGATGATTGTCATCTCTGAACCTCGACTCCACTCACCTATGTATTTCTTCCTAGGAAACCTGTCATGTCTAGATATCTGCTACTCCACAGTAACACTGCCAAAGATGCTGGAGAACTTCCTCTACACACACAAAGCAATATCTTTCATGGGATGCATAAGCCAACTTCATTTCTTCCACTTCCTGGGTAGTACAGAGTCCCTATTGCTGGCAGTGATGGCATTTGACCGCTTTGTGGCTATCTGCAAACCACTTCATTACACTGTCATCATGAATCCCCAGCTCTGCACCCAGATGGCTGTCACCATCTGGACCATTGGATTTTTCCATGCCCTGCTGCACTCCATAATGACATCTCGCTTGAATTTCTGCAGTTCCAACCACATTCACCATTTCTTCTGTGATGTTAAGCCATTGCTGGAGTTGGCCTGTGGGAACACTGAGTTCAACCAGAGGCTGCTCAATACTGTCACGGGGACCATCGCCACAGTCCCCTTCTTTCTGACCCTTCTCTCCTATTTCTACATTATCACCTATCTCTTCCTCAAGACCCATTCCTGCAGCATGCTTCAGAGAGCACTGTCCACTTGTGCCTCCCACTTCATGGTGGTTATTCTTTTCTTTGCTCCTGTTATCTTCACCTACATTCGCCCTACCTCAGGGAGCTCCAGGGACCAGGACCACATCATTGCCATCATGTACAGTGTGGTCACTCCTGTTCTTAATCCACTGATCTATACTTTGAGGAACAAGGAAGTGAAGAGTGCCTTGTGCAGGGTGCTCAGAAAGAGACCCTGACTTAAAGAGATCTAAAGAACTCTTCTGAAGCATGTATTACCATGCAATGAGAAAGTTGAGATATATAAGTATAATGTGTCTCAAATTGTTTAGAATATGTATAACAAAGAGAACTGAATAACAGAAAAATATATGAAATAATGTGCTCTAGTTGTATTAAACAATATATTCTTAGGTAATATAAGGCAAACTTGAATATATGGAACACTAGCCATGAAACCCTAATGTTGAATTTTATTTTTAAGAGTACCAGATAATATTGATTTACAATATATTATAATGTGTTCTTATACATAACCAGCTATAGAAATATGTGTATACTAACTACATTTGTTATAAAGGAATAGTATTTGGGTCTGTTTATCTGTGTGATCCCTCTAGGCCAACACATTTTAGGCTAATCAATAAAATTATAATACTTTTATATTTTCAGGATTTTAATTTAAAGCTATGTTTACTCTATTAGGAATATAAATATCAGCTCACATGTGAGTTATTAAAATTTTTAACAGGTATGTCATGATTTCTTTTGTTTTTTTTTTTCTTGTAATAGATAATGATTCAAAATTCAAAATACTTAAGAGGTAACATGCCATGGCCCTCTCATCTCTGCTCTCAGCTACAGCCATTAATTCAGGGAAGCCCAGACCATGGGTGATGGGAAATAAAGAGAAGACAAGCAGATACACGGAGAGAGAGAGAGAGAAAAAGCTGGGGCCAGGTGGTCAGTCAAACTCAGAGCTAGCTCAGCACGTTTATTGTATAGGTTTTGTCATCAAAAGTTTATTTGTGAGAAAGTTTCAGCAAAGCAGGCAATCTGAAGGATGCAGTACTAGTGAGACATTAGGGTTATCTTGTTATGTTCAGAATTCTCTATTCCCAGGAGCTGGTGCCTGAGTTTAAGGTCGGGACTGATATAACTCTGCACCTTTGCACAGTTTCCTCTGGCAGGCATCACCATAGCAACTGGGCCATCTTGACCTGCACCTTGGAACAGGAAGTTCCCAGTGAAAATGCAGCCATGAGGCAGTCAGACCATGATTCAAATCACAGCTCTCCACAGTAACGAGCCTCTCCCTTCCCCACCCCTGCTACACATGTAACCCTCATGGGCAACCAACATTAGCATGTGCTTGTCTGGCCTTGCAGAGAGCCTTTATGCATACACCAACAAATACAAATATTTACTTTTAGAAAGAATGGAACCAAAATACATTGTTATGTGAATAAATCAGGGTACCAAATAATGTATATTTTAGGAACTTTCCCTGTCAGTACATAAAACCTTCCCTTTCTATTTTAACCTGCCTAATACATGCCACCTCCCAGCTGTGTCACACTTGTTAGGTTAGTCCCCTTACATTGCTTATCTAGGTCAATTCAAGTCTTTTGCTACAACACGTAAACCTGTACATGGCCTATGTACAAAGTCTATTTGTAGGATATATATACAAGTCTATTTCATATATTCAAGTCTTTTTAAGATAAATTCTTGGACATGGAAATGTTAGGTAAAGGGATATAGGTGTTATAATTCTGATTGACATTAACATAGTACTCTCCTCAGAGGTTATAAAAACTTTCACTCTCACCTGCAATAAAAAAGACTTTATATTTTACACTGCCCTGAATATGAACAGTTCCAATGGCTTACTGTCTAGATGCTTCTTCATAAAATATTCTACTTTTACAGCTGGAGAGGTAACAAATAGCGTTCTAAAGATTCCTCTGAACCACAGAAATCTTTATAATTTTATTATTCCTATGGGGATTTTCAGGTTATTTGAAACTAAGAAAGGAACTGAGAGAAGGGAGAAGCTGAGGTTAAGGCAATTCTTAGTGACATACACATGATATGAAATGTTTCTCCCTACTGCAACATAAAATCTTAAAACTTTCCACTTCCACACAAAGTGTATTCATGTGAAAAATTAGCCAAAAACAACTTAGAAAAGGAAATTTATTTTGGCTCACAGTTTCAGAGGCTCAATGCATGATAGGCCAACTCTACAACTCTGGACCATGATTTGGAGATAGATCATCATGACAGAAGGCCATGGTGGAGAAAAGTAGCTCAGGATGTGGCAACCAGAAAGCAGAAAGGGGTGGTGCCACAGAGAAGATGTACCCTTCCAGGGCACATCCCAGTGACACCTCCTCTAGTTATACCCCACCTGCCTACATTTACCATCCAGTCAGTCCATTGAAACTAGGATATACTAATTAGGTTACAGCTCTCAGAATCTAATCATTTCACCAGCAACCAGATAGTATCCAAACATGGAGAAGAGCCACCTGACTCTCAATGCCCTCTGGCCATGTAGGGGTTCACTACAGTTTTATGAACATCTCAAGATTTCAGTCAGCAATACACAGTGCTCATCCTGGAACATCACTTACTTACATCATTTGCACCATCCCTTCAGATGCAATGGGCTACTTTGCTCCTAATGTGGATGGGATGTTTAAATGAAACAATAATTTGATAGAGCACAGAAAATTAATCAAAGAAGGAATCCAAACAAAATTTATAGAGCACTATGGTAGGAAAAAGAGACATTTAAAAAATAATTGAAAATATATACAAATATAATTTTTAGGGATTAAAATTAGAAACTCAAAAGATAGGTCAAACAGTAAAAAGATAAATAAGACAAATGTAGTGGACTGAAAGATCCAAAGATTTCACACAGAAGGAGATAAAAGAAATATATGTCTTTTAAAAATCTGAAAAAACGATTAGCAATTACAAGACTAAAAAAGAAGAATCAAAAGTTATCCAATCAAAAGCTCAAGAAAGATTGACTGCTCTATTTTCCCATGCTTTGAGGGACTGTTACAGCTGATATTTAAAGAAATAACTTCTAAGAGTTTTTCCAGAATAAAAAAAAAAAAAAAAGGCACAGATCATCAAGTTTGAAAAGCACAACAAAAATTGGTCAGTACAACTAAAATCAATACACACGTAATTTTATCATACTAAAACTACAGAATGATGAAAACAGAACTTTTGGAAATCAAATTAGAACAAGGTATTTTAAAAGTAATATGACTTTATAGTCTAGAAGTGTTATTATTTTACCATACACATTGAGATCTATAATCCATTAGGAAATAACAACTGTATCTCCTGTGAGGTAGATGTAGCTGTTCGTTTTTCTCAGTGATACCAAATTGAATTAATATCAATATAGAAACATCTTTTCCTCCAGTGAACTGGTGCAATGGTGCCTCGTCACAAATTAGATGACCATATATAAGTGAGTGTCTAATCTGTTCTGTGTTCATGTTTACAATATTGAGCTCTATTCTTTACTGTAGATATGTAGCAGTTTTTTTATATCTAGTAGTATAAATTTTCTAACTCTGTTTTACCGAGTTTTCTGGTATATTGTAGGTCTTCTGAATATCCTTCTAAGTTTTAAAATTATTTTTGTAATTTCTAAAAAATATCTACTAAAATTTTGACTGACATTCCAATGAATCTATGAACTAAATAGTGGAGATTTGTCTTCTTTAATATATTGTACCTTCTAATCCACAAACAAGATACTTTTCTGTTTATTTGCATCTTTACAAATTCTCTCAGAAATTATATATAACTTTAGTGTAATTATTTTATATCTTCTATTAGATTTATATGTATTTGATGTTATAATGCTTAAATTTAAATGTCTAATTTTGTAGCCCATATTTAAGGAGATAATTGATTTTTGTATTTGGTGATCTTATCAAATTTATCTATAAATTATATTTTTATAGATTTTTTTAATTTTGTATGAAATATTACATGATTTGTGAATAAAGAATTTCATTTCATCTTTTCCATTTTCTAAAACTTGATTTCTCTTTCTTATTTTTGTGCTGGCCAGGAACTGTAAGTCAATATGAAAAGAAATGGTGATAGTGGGTATTTTCATATCTTCCCAAGCTCAAGGAACATGCTTCAGGGATGCTATCAAAGGAGTCCTCAGTCTTAGAGTATCTGCAATGGGCTCATGAAAGTGCTCAAGGAAAAAGTTGGCTTTAAATATCTAATACAAGCAAAGGAAAAGATACAAAAGGATGTTTACTCTGCTATTTAAATATGACCATTATCACCTTTCACATGTCCTGTCTCCCAGTTTCAACTACAAAGGTACCAAAGGAAACCTAGAAATGTGAGAAATGACATAGAAGTTGGAAGCTGGTAAATACAGAAAACTTGGCAATGAGTCCTACACCTTCTAAAGACCACTAACCCAGAATAGGCCTTAGGTGAGGAAAGATGATTGACTTTCCATGAAGTTCAGGACTTTTGATTATAAAATTGGCTTTGTTATAATAACTGATATAATATTTTTAAATGTCTCAGTCAATTTTCAAAACAGCTAGGATTATTGGAAGCTAACAGCTGTTCATAGAACTGATAAAAACAGACTAGTGCAAAACCTAAAGAGGAAGATCCCACTAAAAGAACATCCCACTAAAAGCAAAATAATACCTAGTTTTCAAAAGTCTCTGCAAAAAAAAAAAAAAAGCTATACTCTCTAAGAAGTAACCAGAAAGAGAACTTGGAATTACTAGACACTGGCTGACTACAGAGCAAACACATGAACTCTCTGAACAGTGAAGGCAGTCTCCAAGCCTCCTGCATATTCAACAACAAGAGGTGAACACTTTTTTTGTTCAGGACACTTAAACACAACCTCTGACCACTAAACAGCACTGATCCTAAGTAAGAAAGATTTAAAGGTAAAAAGAAAAGCAAAATTTATCAAGAACATCAGAGATTTTACACCATGAGGTAGATAGAGTTTACAGAATTAGTCCAGGAAAGTTATTAAACAATTAAACAGAGAGCCCCTGCTGACCCACACTGGAACACAGACCCAAGGCCAGGACCGCCTCCCAGGATCCCTGCAGGAGCCAGGGCCTAAATCAGGCCCAGGACCACCTCACTACTCCATGCCAGAGCCCATGTTGACCCATGGAAGACCAGGCCCAGGCCTAGGACCGCCTCTGGGGAACCCCCACAAGAGCCCAGGCTAAGGCCAGGCCCAAGGATGCCCCCCAGGCCTGTGTGAAACCTCAGGCCCAGGACTGCCCCTGCGCAGAGTGGAGGTCCATGCTGTAGCTCCCTTCCCTTGATACACTGCAGCCATCATCATAGCCCTTCCCATGTAGTAGTCTCCACCTTGGGATAACAGACAGGGCCAGGAGGAAACTGCCTGCCACAGCTCAGCATGCTACAGCACTGCATCTCCCATCAGTCAGCCAAAAGCCAATGTAAGTCCCACCCTTTTGGTTCCATCTCTGAAAGTGTTTGCATCCATCTTGGGCCACTCCAACTGCTATCTTGAGTTAGCTCTACTACTGCTGCCACCATCTTTAGTTGCAGTAGCATCCATCTAGAGACACCTGCTGAGGACTGGAAGTAAATTCCAGATATAGGTAATCTGTAGGGTTACTACAAGATTATAGAAGAGAAACCACAATACCTCAGATGAGCACTGCAAGAAAGGAAGACACATAGTCAATATTAAAAAAACAAGGGAATAAAATGCTCCAAACAAACCAAGATGCTTAAATAATAGAATCCATTGAGAGCACAGTTGATGAAATGTCAGAGAAAGAATTCAGAATGTACATAAGTAAAATCATCTGCAAATCAAACAATGACATGATAGAGCAAATACAGGCAATAATTGATCATTCCAAAAAAAAAAAGATAAGAGACCAAATAAAGGCAACCATTGATCCCACCAACAAAGAGATAAGGGAGCAAATACAAGTAGGAAAATACTACTTCAAGAAAGAGATAGAGATTGTGAGAGAGAAAAAAAATCATAAATTCTTGAAATGAAGGAAACAATAAACCAAATAAAAAAACTCAATAGAAAGCATCGCCAACAGACTAGATTACCGGGAAGACATAATCTCAGATAATGAAGACAAAATATACAATCTTGAAAATAAAATTGACTACACAGTGAAGATGGTAAGAAACCATGAACAGAACATACAAGAATTATGGGATAGCATCAAAACACCAACTCTAAGATTTATCAGGAAAGAAGAAGGCACAGAGTTTCAAACCAAAGGAATGCACAATCTCTTCAATTAAATAATATCAGAAAATTTCCCAAACATGAAGAATGAATTAGATAACCAAATACAAGAGGCTTACAGGACATCAAATATACAAAATTACAACAGATCTACACCAAGGCCCATTATAATGAAAATGCCTAGCATACACAATAAGGATAGAATTTTAAAGAGATAGGAATCAGATTACATATAGGGAAGACCAATTTGGATCTTAGCAGATTTCTCAAACCAGACCCTCAAAGCTGGGAGATTCTGGAACAACATATACCAAACTCTGAAAGAAAATTGATGCCAAAAAAGAATCCTATATCTACCAAAATTAAGCTTCAGATTTGATGATGAAATGAAAACTTTCCGTGATAAACAAAAGTTAAAAGAACTTGCAGCAAGAAAGCCTGAACTACAGAGCATTCTTGACAAAATATTCCATGAAGAGGAAATGATAACCAACAATGAAACTTTGCAAAGAGAGAAACTACACTAAAGGAAAGGTCAATCAAAGGAGAAACCAAGTCAAGTTAAAAACTAAAAATAAACCTAAATGACTGGGATTAAAAATCATATTTTAATAATAATCCTGAATGTGAATGGCCTAAATTTATCAATTAAAAGACATAGATGGACAAGAGATTCATCTCACAAGAAAAGACATCCATATGCCTCCTGCTTCACTCTTCTTGCTCAGAATCGCTTTGGCTATTCTCAGTCTCTTATTTTTCCATATGAATTTCATGATTGCCTTTTCTATTTCTATAAAAAAGGACTCTGAGATTTTAATTGGGATTGCATTGAATCTGTATAATGCTTTGGGCAGTATGGCCATTTTAATTATATTGATTTTGCCTATCCAGGAGCATGGGAGGTCCTTCCATCTTCTGAGATCTTCTTCGATTTCTTTCTTTAGGGTCTTGTAATTTTCATTGTAGAGGTCTTTCACTTCTCTTGTTAGAGTGATTCCCAGGTATTTTATTTTTGGGGGGGGCTATTGCAAATGGAGTGGTTTTTCTGAATTCTTTTTCAGAGGACTCATTACTGATGTATAGAAATGCATTTGATTTATGGATATTTATTTTATATCCTGCAACTTTGCTGAATTCATTTATCAGATCTAGAAGTTTTCTGGTGGAACTTTTTGGATCCTCTAAGTATAGGATCATGTCGTCTGCAAATAATGA
>PVHX01011790.1:0-50363 GCA_004024805.1 Geosciurus inauris
GGAGGAAGGGAGGAAAGGAGGAGGTAGATGAAGGGATAATGAAAGAAAGAGAGGAAGAATAAGAGGAGAAAACTGCACCCCCCTGAAGATTACTGAGCTCTTTCACTGTCTATTGATCATTCTTTTTCCTGTTTCCCCAAATACTATCCCAGATCTTCATAATTCTTCCAAGTTCATGCCACATTCTCAGGAACTCAGCTATTTTAGTTATGAGTTCAGCATAACATCCACTTGATCTCTTTGGTCCACCAGAATCTCATTTCTCAATAAAAGGTTAACACAATTTAAAACAGACCCACTGCTGACTAATACAATTACATTTCCCTGTTTTGTCAAAAGATGAGTAAAAAAAGAATTATGTGAATATAGGTACATTCCTATGTTTTGTTCTTAGGTATCAACAGGGATCAGGAAATAACATGCAAAATAAATCTGTGGTGAATGTGAATAAGGTGAAACCATGCAATTAAACCATTCTAAACACTCTTACAAGATTATATTCAAAACTGCTAATTATATAATTGCAAAGAACCCAGAAATCACTAATTTGGAATTTGTGTGGTAAATCTTTTCACCATTAAGAATAAAGATATATACAATATAAACAAAGTTGTAAGAGGAAATCATCCAGGGCTGGGGTTGTGGCTCAGTGGTAGAGTGCTTGCCTAGCATGTGTAAGGCAATGGGTTCAATTCTTAGCACCACATATAAATAAATCAATAAAATAAAGGTCTATTAACATCTAAAAAAAATATTTAAAAAAAGGAAATCATCCAAATTGTAAGAGAACGGTTCTTGTAACTGTACTTGAGAAGCATCTATTTACATAAAATTATTTATATACCAGTATCTAAGTATTCTTATTGAATCAAAAAATATAAAATCAAAGTCCACAATGCAAAACACAGTGTGGAGCTTTGAGGGGATATGAAGAACTTAAAGGCGATGGGAGATAAGTCCCTATATGTAAAAGCTTGCTAAGACATAACACAGTTAATAACAGTAGCAGCAGATAACACTGATTATATGTTTAATATGTGCAAGGTCCTATTCAAAGTGTTTTACATGTTTTAACTTAAATCGCAAAACAGTCTAGCGGATTGAACTCATCACCATTTATCAGTAAAGAAATTAAGGTCAGGCGGGGTGGTGCACAGCTGTAGTACCAGCTACTCTGGAAGCCGAGACAGGAGAATTGCAAGTTCAAGCCCAGCCTGGGCGACTCAAAATAAAAAATAAAATGTACTGGGGTTGTAGCTTAGCAATAAAAAACTTACCTAACATGTGAAAGGCCCTAGATTCACTCCACACACATAAGGGGAGCAGGGGACTGAGGCATAGAGGCTAAGTGCTCCATGGCACACAACTGTTATATCTAGATTTGAATTTAGGGAGTTTAAATCAGAAAGCAAGCTCCTAATCACCATTCTGTATGGCCTACACATTGTGAATTATTCACTTATTTAAAGCAGAGTTTTTAATATGATCTCTATAACCCTGGGGGTCCCCTAGACCCTTTCACAAAGTCTGCAGGATCAAAACTATTTCCACATAATACTATGGTATTGTATGACTTTTGTACCATGTTGACAATTGCACTAAAGGTATAAAAGCAACAGTGAGCAAAACCGTTAGTGCCTTAGCACAAATCAAGGCAATAACACACAAGTACCCTAGGAATCATTATATTCTACAGTGGCAGATATTCACAGAAAAAAATGAGAAAAAAAAAAAAACCAAAATTTTATAAGGATGTTCTTGGTTAAGCAGTAAAAAGCAGTGCTTTTAATCCAACCCTCAAGTACACCTTTTTCATATTTCATGTGACACAACAGGGACAGGCACAAAACATATCTGCTGTATAATGAAATATGATGGTTGTCCCTAGCAATAGGACTTGTGGGTTGCCCTGAGTTGCAAGCTGAATTGGGTACTCTTTTCATGGAACACAATTTTTACTTGAAGGAATAACTAACAAATTGTGGTTACTGAGACTCATTATTTAGCAGGTATTTTCTTAAAAATGAAGACATGAGCGGGTCACATTAAGGGAGGTACTGTGTCCTGAGCCAATCAAGAATTTAGAGAACGTTGATTTCAAGGCAAAAGACAAAATTTTTTGGTCTCATTTGAATTATGGTCTACAGCTAAGACATTATTTTCATTGTATTAAAATGTCCCCTCAATCTCACAAGTGAGTGAAATATTATTACCAACCATTTTCTAAAACTCACACTTGAAAGCATGACTTAAGATTCTTTATGAGATTTATTATGTTCTCACTTACCTTCATCTCAATAACAGTTTGCAGAGCCTTGGTCTTGGCAGAATCAGGAGCATTTTCAAACCTCCGGTGCATCTCCTAAACAAGAGAAGCAAGGGGAAGTCAGTGCCCTCCTCCCCACTTTTTAAAAGGGAAGTCGGGGAGCAGTTGTATGCAAAAGGTAATTACTCCAATCTTGTTAAGTATCCGCCTTATTTCTGCGAGACCAACTGGTCCCTACAGATCAGGGAATCCAGACTACATTCAGTTAAAATTCAATCATTAAGGCGCAGAAGAGTCTCTGACTCTGAACATTTGGTTATTTAAAATTGGTCACACCAAGGCTAGTTCCTACAATAGCTCAAACTACCGCTTATCACCAGGGTGCTGTGCCTTATCTTTCACAGGACTCTAAGACCTGTAATCAGAACTCAAAATGACCCAAAAAGATTAGAAAAGTTCCCTTTTTAACAGGAGAAATAAATAAAAGCTATCACAACCAGTTTGTACTGCACAAAGCTATTGAAAACATCTGGGTTGACAACATCCTTTCCACAGTATCCACCCCCAGAGTTAACAACCACCTGGTTACCTATAATGAAAATCTCTTGGGTGGGGCTACAGGTAGAAAGAAAAAGATAAGGCTGTTGAACAAGGTTCCTAAATAGATTTAGAAAATGTCAGAAAAACACAGCTCTTTTTTTTTTTAATGCCCAAATTGATTCCACTCCCACCCTCCACCCGCTGCCGCAAACTAGACATTGAACCAAGGGCTTTGTGAATACAAAGCAAACACTTTGCTACTGAGTTACATCCCAGCTCTAACCCAAAATCTAAAGAGTTCAGGATTGGAAGGAAGGATGTAAAAGGTCTACAAGGGTCACTCTGAAATTACCAGACCACCTCAGGCAATTCTCTTGTCAGATTCTGTGAACATCTCTGAGTTAATAGATCAACATTTCCAAGGTATCCTGGGCAACCTCTAGTGACCTCAGGGAATACAAAGATGAATAGTCCCATCTGAACAATGCTTAAGCATAATAAAAAGGATGGATAACACTTCAGTTATACATTTCACCTACCTCATTCATTCTTGCCTGACTGGGAAGAATGGTTTGAGAAATCAAAATATAACTTCAACTTCACTGAATTACCTTTTCTTAAAGAACTGTCTTAATGAACTCACAAAAGTCCTAAATTATAAAAAGTCAACAGATTAAACACCAGTAATTTCTGAACAGCTACACATCCCTTCTGGCTGCTAATACTATACCTCAAATCTTACATGTTTGAGCATTCCCTAACCTGAAAAACTGAAATCCAAAACTTTTGAGTGACAACATTATGCTCAAGTTTCAAGTTCGAAGCATTTATGATTTCAGATTTTCATATTAGAGATACTCAATTGTTGAAGCCTATGTGAATGTTCCAAACTCTGAAAAACTCCAAAATCTAAAAATTTATGATTCCAAGCATTTAAGGCATACTCAGTCCATATTAACAGACCCCATCCTTTCCATTATCCCTCTTCCTAACTCCAGTCCTAAATATCTAACTAGGTATCCCACTGTGTGTTTAACAAACATTTTAAACGTTACATGCCCAAGACTAAATTGACGGTGCCTCCAAAGCTGCTCACCCTTGCAACTGCCTGGTTCAAATGTCTCTTCCTAAAACCTGAGTTTTATTCATCTCTTCCATTCTCTCTCCAGTCAGGACACCTATCTAATTAACTCTGCCTTCAAAACATTCAAAATCTAAGCATTTCTTGCCATTTCCACTGCTACTGTAACAATGGTCCACTTTATGCTTTGAATAGCCCTTGCTGCTCTGCCACTACACGTTTTAAAAGGACACGTTTGCTTTCTCTCCTCTTCCCCTTCCCCAACCCACCTAATCTCAGTGGAAACAGGATTCAGGATTACCTTTCTTTCCCATCCTAAGCAGAGTTATCTGTCATTGAGCATACACCCACCACAGGACAGAAGTAATTTAGACTTTGGAGATGGCACCGGAAGATCTCACAAAGGACTAGCGCCCAGATTCACAAGTGAATTACAACTCTGACAGGACACGTGAAATGCAGTCTTTGAATCACCTCTTTAAAACCCCAAGTTCCTGGATGGGCAGAATCACAACCTCTGAAATAGGAGTTCCCTATGCTTCTCCTTTGCTAGCAAAGCAATAAAACAACTTTTTCCTTTTTCTAAAAACCATGTCCTCATTATTGGATTGCATCAGGGACAAAGACCAAGTTTTTGGCAACACTACCACCTAGCATGATACACTTTTAAAAAAAGAAACAAAATTTTTAATCAACCACCTCCTCCGTCCTCCACTGCAATGTATTCTAAACAGAGAACACTTTAAACATAAAATTGACCTTGTTACTCCTATGCTCGAAACCCTCCTATGCTTCAGTCACA
Organism: Geosciurus inauris; assembly: GCA_004024805.1. Taxonomy (NCBI): domain Eukaryota; kingdom Metazoa; phylum Chordata; class Mammalia; order Rodentia; family Sciuridae; genus Geosciurus; species Geosciurus inauris. Next base: position 4,690 of record PVHX01011790.1, read on the forward strand.
AGGGACTCCTCAAATATGCTGGGCATACTGCCGTTCCCTGAGACCTTTGCACAGGCTGCCTGAACTCGTTTCACTCAACTGCTAAGGGAAAACTTCATCTCCTCCTAGTCATGGTTCAAATGTCTCTTCTACATTATTAGGTTTATTAACTGTGATGATACTAAAACAAAATAAAACCAAGAGTCCTGGGCTGGGGTTATGGCGCAGTGGTAGAGCACTCGCCTAGAACATGTGAGGCACTGGGTTCGATCCTCAGCACCACATACAATAAAATAAAATAAAGATATTCTGTCCACCTACAACTAAAAAATAAATATTAAAAAAAAAATCAAGAGTCCCTCTGAAATTAAGGGGAACTTCCTAATAACTTTTTTTTCTGCATCCCATATTTTCTCATACTGAGAATAAAGTCTAAAAGAATGCCCCACCACCACCACAGCCCCCACTCCAGAGAGGAAAGCCATGAGGTTAAGAATAGAAACTCTGGCCTGTCTAGCACAGGCTAACAAATCTGCATATCTATTTCCTGCCTTTTGTCCTAGTTTGCTGCCTCTTATAAAAAGCTTTCTTGGCCCTTCAGTTTTCTGAAGACGGAAATCTGAAACATAAAATTTCTTCTATCTTCCTTCAAAGCTAGCTTGAATAAAACCTATTTTCCTGCCAATCTGACTCCAAATGTCTGCCTCTCCTATACTATAGATCTTTTCTCTTTTTTGTTCCTGATGCATTCCAACCACCCAAAACAATCTGTAGCACCATGGAAAGGACTCAAATATTTGTCATGTGAATAGAGAACATAATGTTTTAAAAATAATCGTACAATTCATATGTGAAAATAGTTAAGAAGAAAACACTCACAGTACTATAAGAGAATAATCAGAGGAATTCTGACCAAGTCTGTAAGTCTTATAAGATTTCCTTAGGAATACTTGAGAGCTGAAGAACAAATGAAGGTAGAATGCAATTGTAAAAGGAGAGAGAAAAACTCACAGAAATGTTTTCAGCCAACTAAAATGCAGAAAAATTACAAGTGGAAGTTGAAAAGTTGGACTGACCTGCATGTTACCCATATGCCACAGGAAAATCTTTATGAACTCCAATGTACAAAAACACTCTAGCCTGAAGACTGCTGATCTACACCAACTACCTTTCCTTCCTCCCCTCCTGTTCACTCCTTTTGTTTTAATTGATCATACAATATTTCATACATATAAGATCACTTTACTCATCATAGCATCCTAATCTGGCTTCTTTTCCTAATCCTCCATTGAAACACCTCATAATCAATCACCCATTAAATCGGGACTGCTAAATCTAATGAATACATTTCCATCCTAGCCTTTCTAGAACTCTCAGAAACATCCAAAGTAATAGCCAACTCTCTCCTAGATACTTGATTTCTCTTGTCTATTATGGCACCACAATGCCCTCATTTTCATTTTCTTTTTCTTTTCTTCTTCGTATTTTTGTTTTGTTTTGTTTTGTTGTTGTTATTGTTGTTACCAAGTACTGAACCCAGGGGCACTTAACCACTGAGCCACATCCACAGCCCATTTTACTTTTAATTTTGACACAGGTCTCACTAAGTTGCTTTGGGCCTCACTAAGTTGCTGAGGGTGGTTTTCAACTCATCCTCTCCAGCCTTAGCCTCCCAAACGGCTGGGATTACAGGTGTGTTCCACCACGCCTGGCCTCTCCTGATTTTATTTCTTTCTCCAATTGCTCCTTCTCTGTTCTCTTTGAAGATTCTTCCTTCTGAATTAGACCTCCAAGTCCCAGGTACTCAGGACACTAAGGTGGGAAAATCACTTCAGCCTGGGAATTCAAGGCCATCCAGGCAGCCTAGGCAACATAGCAAGACCATAGATAAACATAAATAAAATATTTTTTTACTTTTAAAGACTCAAAGTAAATTAGACTTCCAAATGTTATGTGGCAGTCCTAACCCTATGCTCTTCCAAATAAATTCTGATCTATACTACTTGGTTTTAAATATAATGGAGATGCTGCTGGTGAGTATCGAGGTTTGCCCTCTACTCTGATTTCAAGATTCACATCTCACTGCCCATTTCACAGCTCTATTTAGATGACTAATAAGTAACTCAAATTTATTTTTTCTAAATGCTGATTTTCTTGTTCTTACCTAGCCCTTCATTTGAGGAGACATGTCTTCACCATCTCATTAAACAATACTGCCATCCTAGTGGCTTCAAGAGGAACACAGCATCTCCTTTCCCTCTTTCCAATCTTCATTTCCCACAACTCATTCAACAGTAGGTCCTAATTGTTCTATCTCCAAAATATTTCTTCAATCTATCCATTTCTAATCTAGTTTAAGTTTAAATTACTGCACAGACTCTACTGAGTTTTCTCCCATTTCCTTTGTCCCCTCTAACGACAGCACTGGGGTGATCTTGGCAAAATAGGAAAGAATATCATGGTACTAATTTGCTTCAAATCTTCCAATGAACTCCCAACTATACTTCTCACTCTGTACAAGATTAGCACAATCTGGCCCTTCTGTCATGAACTATTAGAAAATTACACAAGATGTATGAAACAACTGTTTTCAGACACTGGACAACAAGCAATTTGAAACTATGATAATATGAGAGAAGAGACATGAGGTGATAGCCCAGAATTGATGCCTAATGTATGACACAGGGACAGAAAGCTCAGACAGAGACCTGAAGATAAATCAATGAGTAAGACTTCTTAATAGCAGTGGAAAATTACAGAGCAGAATAATACCAAGAAGGAGGCTCACCAGAAAAACACTACCAGTATCTAAACTGGTGGGGTCCCTTTGAGTCTTTGGCCAAACGCTAAGCTCTACATGCCCAGGGGAAGACTCCACAAGGTCATACAAAGAACTTACAGAAAGAATAACTCTCTGGGAGCTGAGCTGAGCAACTAACTACCTGAACTGCCACAAGCCTGAGAAAAATTCAAGTTCCAAAGAGCCAAAATGAAGTGAACATAGAGACATTTAGCAGAGACACCAGAAAGGTCAAGAGCCTTAGGAGTAGAGCTAAGTTATCTCCAGAGGTAAGTCTACTCTAAACTAGCCCTAAAGAGTTTAAAAGCAAGTCTTGAAAAGAACACAAGTAAATTAACTCCTGTAAGGCAAAACTTCATTAAGGAAGACAACAGAACAAGAACAATGCATCTAAAATATTCGTACTATAATAACACATTACTAAACATATAAAGCAAGAAAATATGGCTTAAAACCAAGAGACAAGTCATTCAATTGAAATAAACACAGAAATCACAAAGATGATAGAATTATCATTATAGCTAATAAGCTAAAAAAAAATGGTTGAACCACATGAGGAAAATGGGGAATTAAAAGGAAATCTGTAAGAAATTTAAAGCATATTTTTGAGAAACAGACAAAACTAAGACACAATATTTAGGGATAGTACTTAGGAATGATATAAATTTAATATGTTAATGGAATATAACTATTGAAATGTTAGGGATACAGATGTGATATGTATAATAAAAGTCAAAGGCATGACTGCACAAAAGACAGGACAGTGGTAACTTTTAGAAAAAAGGGACAGAGTTCTGACTGGGATAATATACCCAAACAGCTTCCAGGTGGCTGTTAAAGTTGTCTTTCTAGACCTGGATGGTGGTTACAAGGCTGCTGACTTTGTAATTTATTACACTATAACATATGTTTTGTACTACTTTCTGTATGTTGCCTTTTTAAGTTTTTTAATAATCTCTTGAAACCATCTGCTTATCTTCTATCTCAACAGCTGACACATTAGTTCAGAAGGTAATAAACTCCCACATGCATTTAAATAAACTTTCAGTTTGTCTACACTAAATATATTTTCCATTCCGTAAACCAGGTGATAGATTGGATATATAGCATTTTAGATTGGATATGTAGTAGATATTTAATAATATTTGTTCAACAAATGAGCGTAAACTTTTAAAATACATGCACAAAAATAAAATAGACCCTCTAATTGTAAACAGTTTTCATATATTAATAAAATTCTATAACCTATACTTTGACATTTCTTATTTGGTACTTCTATACACACTTGAAAATATTAAAACTGCACTTCTTTGAAATATCTCATAATTCAAATTTTTACCTAGTTATTTTGACTTTTCCTCTTCTCCATTACCTAATTCCAAACAGGTAAGTTCAAAGTGCACTACTTTAAGGTGAAACTAAGTTCAACTGTAAATTCTGCAAGCATACAAGCAGAATTAAAAGAAAACAGAAATCGTTTGAATAAAGAATTTTTTGTCTGCATATAATAAGGAAATAGTAAACATTTTAAACCATTCACAGGCATAAGGCTTTCTTATTGTGACATATGAAAACCCATCACTCACAGCAAATTTCTATTCAGAGACTTGCGCATTAAAGCTCATTATGAACACAACTTATAGTCAGTGAGGTCATAAACTACACTGTCTCACTAAGTACCTCAACCAAATGACTCATGCACTATTAATAATGAGAAGAGACTGGCAATAGAAGTGAATGTACTATTCAAACTAGTGTAAAAACAATATAACATTTGTTCACTTCATTTTTGCTCCTACTGGCCTGAAATTTTTCATTCAAAAAATTAAAAAACTTTAAAGAAGCGGTAGAATTGTGTGGACCTTGTCACACTGTCAACTGTGGTAGACTGTAGAAAATGTTTACTTTCTCAAGAATTATGAGTAGGGCTGGGGTTGTGGCTTAGCATGTGTGAGGCACTGGGTTCGATTCTCAGCACCGAATACAAATAAATAAAATAAAGATTCACCAACAACTAATAAAAAAAAATTTAAAAAAAAAAAGAATAATGAGTAATCTAGAGTTAGAAAACAAGTTAGGAACTAAATTTCATGTTTCCCCTTTTTTGTTTTGTTTTTATTTTATTTTGTTTTGCTTTGCTTTTTGGCACTGGGGATTAAACCCAGAGGCAGTTTACCACTCAGCCATATTCCCAGCCCTTTTTATTTTGAGACAGGGTCTCACCAACTTGCCCAAGCTGGCCTTAAACTTGCGATTCTCCTACCTCAGCCTCCCGAATCACTGGGATTACAGGTATGCACCACTACACCAGCTGTAGTTTTCTTTTTAAAAGCAAGTCAATATTTAATTGCACATCTATGTGAAAGGAACATTTGTAACCGAAAAGTAGTACTTAGGTCTGAAATTTCTTTTGTTCAAGTTTTAGATTTTAGCCTTCCACACTCTTGGGTCAAGGGTAGAAGCACTAAATGTTTATAAAGCCCTTTCACTGATTCACTCCTCCACGTGAGTTCTGGATTTGCTGTACTCACAACACAGAAGAGATAAAAATAAAGTATCTTCATGAGCCAATGATGAGCAGCATGGTACTTTAACCCTTTACTTCTAGTAACTGCATTATACTGCGAAATTGTACCCTTTTGCCAAAATAGAAAAGAGGGGCCAATGGCACCACAAAACAGAGGAGGAACAATAGCATAAATAAATGTGGCATTCAACTACTCTCATTCTCCAAAATCATTACAAAAGACCAAATTAACTTAGGGATACTCTTTTCTTTTTTAAATCCACCTATTCATTGTCTATTTTACCTAGTGCTTTTCTCTATATAATCTCTATTTTTTTCTCAGTCTCCTCTGTTTATACCTTCCAATAGCCAATAAGACTGAAAGTCATTCCTCAAATGTGCTAGTTATATTCAGAATTCCTAATCTAGAACCTACTCAAAACATGAGCACTTTTAACCTTAAACATTCTATAAATCCTAACAAGACAGCAGTTGTATTAACAAGGTTTATTGATTAAAATATTATATGAACAAAAAAAACTAGCAGAATGCAATACTGGTTTTAAATAAATTTCTATTTTATCCATAACAGGAGCTACCTACATTTTAAAGAACAGGAGCACACACATAGGTTTTAAATATATTACTGAACTGGCCTAACGGAAATACCTGGTGTGCATATGGATCAAGGATCAAAACATTGCATGACCAACTTGGATATCCTCTGCCAACAGACTGTAAGAATGAAAGTTTAGGTCTCTTGGTGTGTAACAGAATCACCTATAAAACTAGTTAAGACTCTATTTCTGGGATAGGGTTGTGGCTCAGTGTTGGAGTGCTTGCCTAGCATGTGTGGGGCACTGGGTTCGATCCTCAGCACCACATAAAAGTAAATAAATAAAAATAAAAATAAAGGTTAAAAAAAAAACTATTTCTAAACCCTAAGCACTAACCAAGTTCAACCTGTAATTCAGCATTTGTCCAACAGATGGCCCCAATCTTCTACCAATCAAAGGAAAGGTGCTACAGCAAAACAAAAGAAACTAACAGTACTAGACAAACAACGCTGTAACTTCAGTACAAACAAAATACAATGATTAATTGAAATTTTACTTTTTCCTCTTTGGCTTTTTAGGGAGAATTATTTACCTGCTATCTACAGAATGATGTTCATAAATAAAACTTTTAACAAGTTATACCATAAATATTCCCAGATAGAAGTTATTTTAATGTTACTATATTTCATCAAATCTAAGATGCCACTGATTATAAGATACAACATTATTTTACGTGCTGAAAAGAAATGGTGGGAAATGCCTCCAAATAAATCCTGACATAATTTTTATTATTTAGAATATTTTAATACTGACTGTAAGAATTCCACTTTTTCACTTAATTAAAAATAATTTAATCAGATATCATTATGAACTGTTTTTAGAACTGTCTATATTTGGCTACTTTGTTTCAATGCTGATTCACAGAATATTTCTGAAGATGTTAACCAAAATTAAAGCTAACATGAGAAATACTAATAATGCTCATACATCAACTGAAGTGATGACAAAATGAACATTTACGAGTATAATACACAGGCAAATATATCAGAACTGCTGCTTTACTGATGGTAACTATAAAATGCTACCTAGTATTAAAAATTAACTCATTTGTGAGTCATACTAATAATCAAGACATCACTCAACTTAATCTAGATTAAATTCCTTGCTAGACTTTCTTATTCATGCCTACTGTCTCCCCACCACCCCACAAATACTCTCACACAATAAGAGTAAGTTTTTTAAGCTAACTCAGCTCACATAATCCTCTTAATTAGATAAGTAGAATAGTTTTCTCTGGCATTTTGAAGAAAATTGTCCTGTTATCTGCAAGGATCTTGAAGGCAGAAACTGTGCCTCCTAGAGGGCATGAATTTGATTTTGTTTACTGTTATCTCCTTAGTGCTTTGCACATGGTTGGTATCCAAGAAATGTCTGATGAAAAGAATGAATTAATGAATCTGACTCTGGCTACCTCCCCAACTTCTCATCTCCTCAAGCCTTCTCCTTGCTGCTCTTGGCCTTTCTCCTGTTCCCTCAAAACTTCCAACTAGGCCTTTGAAACTTGTTAACCTCTCTTCGAAGAAATGATTTTATCAAACTGCTCTGCAAACCTGGCTTCTTCTGTTTCTTCAGATCTCTAATTTTTAAAGGGTACTTCCTCAAAGATATGTACCTTGTTAATAGCACTCCACCCAAGTCATTTATTTCACTTCATAATTATGAGTTGGTTATCTCTCACTAGATTTTTGAATTCTAGGAAGATATGTGTTCTGACAGGGGAAAAAAAAACACACATGTTCAGTGCCTATCCTAAAATGAAATACATGCTAGAGGCTTAATAAATAACTGTTGAATTAGTTAAAAAGAAAAAGAGAGAGGGGGGCTGGGATTGTAGCTCAGCGGTAGAGCGCTTGCTTCGCATGCGTGAGGCCCTGGGTTCGATCCTCGGCATCACATACAAAGCAATAAAATAAAGACATTGTGTCCATCTATAACTAAAAAAAATTTTAAAAAAAAGAAAGAAAGAAAAAGAGAAAGAGAGACAGGCACCAACTGCTTCTAGCATCTTATTGCTTTGGAAATAATCTTTATGTAACACTCTAGTCATGTTAAAAAACTTTACCCCAAAATACCATTTTAACTTTGGATTATATCTTCTAGCAAATATGTTTAATTTTTTAAGGTTCTTCCTATGGTAATAAGTCTTCATTGTCAAATATTTTAATATCTTTTTGCTTACATTTTCTTATTTTTTAAAATTAGCTCTTTATTTCACCTGAATTTTAATGTGGTGTAACTAGATGATGGCCATTATACCAAAACATTCATCTTATCTTTATATTATCTCTGGATTCAATTCTGTTTCCTTGATATATTTATCTATTTATCTGCCATTACCACACATTTTTAATCCAATGGATCATGTATCCTGATCTACTTAGGGAGGTCATCCCACATTGTTCTCACAAATAATCATTTGGAGCCGGGCACAGTGGCGCAAGCCTGTAATCCCAGCACTTAGGGAGGCTGAGACAGGAGAATCTCAAGTTCAAAGCCAGCCTCAGCAATGGCGAGGCACTAAGCAATTCAGTGAGACCCTGTCTCTACATAAAACACAAAATAGGGCTGGGGATGTGGCTCAGTGGTTGAGTGCCCCTGAGTTCAATCTCCAGTACCAAATAATAATAATAATAATAATAATAATAATTTGGGCATGTTTCAAGAATATTCCTATTGCAGTTCTGTTACATTTATAGATTTGAAGGAAGCTGACATATTTTTTATTAGCATTTCTAATTAGGCAACAATGAAAATTATGCTCCATCCTTTCCATTACTGATGCTATTTATTCTATTTCCGTATCTGCCTAACACTTCCAAAATAATGTCAAATATTAATAAGAACAAACATCTTTGATGTCTTCCTAACTTCAGTGAGCATTTCCAGTATATGATTACCAGTAAGTATAAAGTTGGCTATTTGTTTGAAATATGTTTATAAATACATTTATTGTGCTATTATTTATTTAAAACCAGGCTATAAAACATAATTCAATTTTACTCTATTAAGAGTTTATTTGGACTGTCAAAATATGTAACGTTTTATAACAGCCAACAAAGACAATGAGATTCTCTTTTCCTTTCACCTAAAACAAATAATTATGTATTGAGTCATTCTGTCATTCTTGAAATAAACTCCTTTTGGTCACACAGTATTTTCCTTTACCATAACACTATCCTATATGCTAATATTTTATTATAATGTTCATATCTAAATACATAAGCAAAACTGGTTTGAAGGAATTCACCATTGTTGTTTCACTTATTCTTCTGAGTGGGTCTCACTATGTTGCCCAGGCTGACCTCAAATCCTGGGCTCAAGTAATCCTCCTTCCTCAGTTTCTGAGTAGTTTGGACTACAGGTGCACATAACATAACCACCTTGGAGGTTTGGTTTTAACCTTAATGCATTTTTGGAGGGGGAGGTTATCCCTCTTTCTATAATTGGATTTAATTATCTCTAACAGCATTTCAATTTATTCAACAAACATTTATTAACAAATACTGTGGACTTGTCAGACACTGGCAATATACAGATAAAAGATGGTTTGTGTCCCCATAAAACACATATGTTGAAATCCTAAATCCTCAGTGATAGTAAAAGGAAAAGGAGTCTCTGGGAGTTAATCAGGCTTTGAGAATGGTAATATTCATGGAATTAGTGCCCTTATAAAAGGGACCCCAGAGACCTTTCTTGCCCTGTGCCACCATGTGAGAGGACACAGCAAAAAGACAACAGTCTATGAGAGAGGAAACAGGTTTTTATCAGACACTGACTAGTACCTTGATCTTGGACTCCACAACCTCCAGAACCGTAAGAAACAGTGTTTCTTGTAAAAGCCACCCACTCTATAGCATTTGTTATAGTAGCCCAGACTAAAACAGAACCCTGATGCAAAAATATTAATTGAACAACAATGAAGAAATACACACATAAGTGTATACATGTATGATCAATACTTATCTACACATAAATACAAAGCTACACAAGGGAGACTTCATCACAGAATTGAAATTTAAATGTCTTGAAAGCAAGTATGAGAAACAGGGGAAAAAACATTCCAAACCTTTTTTTTTTTAAAGAAATCATTTACACTTGCTCTCAAAATAATTGTAAATAGTATGATTATATTTCCTCTAAGATGATGCTCTGTTACTAATGGCAACCTGAAATTGTGTATTAGTATGACTGGCAAAGCCTACATTTCTTCCTATATTATGTACATAAGACTCGATATTTGTAGTTTCTTGTTTTTAAAAAATCATCCTTAAATTCTTGGGTTTTCTCACTACTCTTTCAAATTTACCATATTTCTTATTGTTCCCTGCCAGAATAACACTGTGGCTTTCTACAATCCTTAACTATTCAGCATTTATGAACTCCAAAACTAAAAGAACTAGCACAGGCTAAAATATTCATAACAACAGAAGCAACAAAAATTTAACATTCACATTCATCATGATGCTGCTGTAGTTTTCATGTTGCATGGTCTCTGAGATTATTAGAATTTCTTCAACACTAATGTACAACCAGGGTCTGAGCTACATTATTAACATATAAAGTCTTGAACTGAATTCGAGGAACTCAGGATTTACCTGTAACATGGTATGTGAGAAAGTTTCCTCAAACAATACATTCTGGTAATTTAAAGAGTACAGTATGTACATAGCTGAAATTAATCATAAAACAGTACATATTGCTCTTAGCCTCAACTAGCCCAACCACTCTGGAGGATGATGTGTTCAAATTTTGAAAAAGTACATACCATTTGACTAAGCAAATTTATTTCTATGAATTAATCCCCCCTTCAAAAAAATCAAAAAACATACATGGATATAGTTAAAGACATTCATTCAGTGCAGCAGTTTTATAATACTGAAATTTTTAAATTTTCAACAGGAAGAGATATTCAAATAAATGCAATGGAACATTATAAAGTTATGTGAAATTACCAAAATCTGTAAGAAATGAGAGAGAGATGATCAAGGCAATTTATGGGGGAAAAAAATAGATGATATCATATTATGCATAGTTGTACTAAAACAGTAGGCATTAGTTAAATGTATATACTAATTTAAATTTTATTTAACTATAAAGTAGTTACATTTAAATAAATTTAAAATTCAGTTCTTCAGTCACACAAGCCACATTTCAACAGCTCAAAGAGCCACAAGTGGCTATTGGCTACCATTTCTGACAGAGTAGATATGGAACGTTTCCACCATTACAGAAGTAATACTGAATAGAAAAAAAAAAACAGAAATAATGAAAAATATGTGTAGAAAAAAATGATTGTAATGACTCAGCAGACTGAAGCATGAGGATTACAAGTTGAAAGCCAGCCTGGGCAACTCGGACTCTGTATCAAAATGAAACATAACAAAGTCTAGGAGTGTAGCTTTTAATGGTAGAGCACCTCTGGGTTCAATCCTGTACGGTGAGGAAAAAATTGGAAACATTTAAACAACAAAAGTTAACAACTATTAGTATAATATCTTGGGATTTTTAATACTTGCTAATCTATTTTCTAAATTTACAATAATTAATTATAATGGATTTCCTGTATACTAAAATCAAGTTTTTAAAAAACAATAAAATTTTTTAAAAATAAAATGCCCCAGCCATAAATAAAGATTGTAGGTTTTTTGTTTTGTTTTGTTTTGTTTTTGCAAAAGGGGAAATTATAGAACAAACTACAAATTTGGAAGTATTTTTTCAATTATTATTTTGCTGCTTTGAAAATGTCATTTTTTAAAATCTCCTTCACGTTTCATTTTAAAAGGCATTATTTAGACTCATTAACAGAGTTTGGGGATTTTCCCCCATATCCAAAGGTGAGTTATCTTAAATCTGACCATAAGTTATTATAGCTATTAATTTATTTTAATGTAAGATGAATTCTTCCTTTATGCTTCCTTAAAATGAAGCATTACCTAGAAAAGTGAAAAAGTATCAACAGTCACACAGGTCAGCTCAAATCTTAATTTCCTCTAAAAAAAACATAAGAGTGTGTGTCTACGTCATTCTTTCTGTCTGTGCCTCCATGGCAGCAAATGATTTTTATCTCATATCTTTTATAGCAAGGCAACAGTTTCCATGGAAACCACAAGGCAAATATCCATTACTGTTTCCAAGGACATTGTAAGTACACATAAACTGAGGTAACAGTTTACTTTCTCTTATTCAATTTTAAAATTCACCAATAGTTAGCTACTGGTTTTGCTGTGCTGTCTCTGTGAATGAATCTAAAGGTGAGTAATTCTATGCCTCTCTAACATCAACCAGCCTCTGGAAATCAGGTGTGTGTGTGGTGAGGGGCAGAGGGTTTCAGAAAGCTATGGAGCCAGCATGTATTCCAGATAATGTCATCTCATACAAGACAGCAAATCAGAACAGAAATCAGCGAAGCACTTGAACAAAAAAAAGGCAAAATCCCCTTCCAATAACATGATAGAGCATATAAATTTAACTAGGCCAAGATGCTGATTAAAATAAGAGGAAAAAGACAAAAAATAAATCACAACTGAAGAAGTGGTCACTCACCTCTCTCAACATATTGTTTTCTTTTTCCTTCTGCTCCAAAAGGCTTTCTAGATGGTGGACATGCATCTCTGCCTCTGCTAGCCGTCTTGTTCTCTCATGGTCTTCCTCCGTAGCCTTGGCAGAAAGACCTTTGCTCTGCAACATCTCCAGAAGCTTCTTAATGGACTCATCCCGAGCATTTAGTGTTTGCTTCTGCGTCTCAATACGCAGCTCCATTTCTTCCAGCGTCTTTCGTAGAAGGAACAGCTCTTTGGCCTGCCGCTCGTGCTCAGCATGCAGCCTCTGGAAGTTCTCCTCAGTCAGCTCTGCCACACAAGGTTCGCCAGTCCTGCTGCTACTATCTTGCTGAAACAACTGATTCAGGTCCCTCTGGATCCGCAATTCATCCTGGAGAGCTTGGATTGTCATCTGCATGTGCTAGAACCAAGACAAAAAGAAAACCTCAAATCAGTTTCCCCCTCAAGTAGCAAAAACAGAGCAGCTTTTAGGAGCTGAAAATAACTACAAGGTCTGCATTCAGCAAATTTGTTTATTCTGTTTTACAGTCTCTTAAAAAATGAGATAATCTGCAAAATGTCAGTAATTTAACTTGCATTTACTCTAAACATGAAGCAAGATATGTATGGTGGTTCCTTGCTTGGCACAAACCATTATAAACTAAAGATGTTGTTCAAAATTAACAGAAAGTAGCCGGGCGCGGTGGCTCAAGCCTGTAATCCCAGCACTCAGGGAGGCTGAGGCAGGAGAATCGCGAGTTCAAAGCCAGCCTCAGCAATGGCGAGGTGCTAAGCAACTCAGTGAGACCCTGTCTCTACATAAAACACAAAAAATAAGGCTGGGGATGTGGCTCAGTGGTCAAGTACCCCTGAGTTCAATCCCCAGTACCAAAAAAAAAAAACAAAATTAACAGAAAGTATTACTAAGGAAGTTGTGGGAAAGTGGAAGATATGACACCTACAGAAATCTAAATGTATTCAATCAAAATATCTCACCAAAAATATGAAGGATATCAAAACACAAAGGATTTACTGTAAACATTAATAATACATTATTTAATAAGTGGTTTGCATATTACAGATTGCGCCACTTTTTATATGTTAATTCATTTAATCTTCATTATGACACATATTTTTTTCAGTATTATAGAAAACATGACCACTACACTCCTCACAAATTTTAAGTGTACAATACATTGTTGTTGACCACAGGTACAATGCTGTACAGTACATCTCTACAGTTTATTCATTTTAATTATGAGTTTATACATAGTGATTAATAACTTTCTATTTCCCCCTTCTTCTACCTCCTGGCAACCACCATCATACTTCGATTCTGCAAATTTGATTATTTTATGTGTCCAACCAACACGTGCACTGTTTTGTTTTTGTGGTATGTGGGTTTTGTTGGTTTGTTATTTTTTTGTACTAGAGACTGAAACCAGAGGCACTCTACCACTGAGCCACATCCACAGCTCTCTGTTTTTATTTTGAGACAGGGTCTTGCTACATTACAAAGCTGGCCTCAAATTGCCTCAGCCTCTGGGGTCACTGGGATTACAGGTGTATGACATTGCAATTGGCTACAACATGTGTACTATTAGTTTCAATTTTACTGACAAGGACTGAAACTAGTCCACACAATTTAATATTGTGCATATGTTAAGAAAAATATAGTTTATATTTATTAACAAAGTCTATGGGTCACAATATATTATCTTTATGTGTAAAAAAGCTGATTATATAATAACAAGTATAGGATGATCCCAATTTTGATTTTAGTATCAATGACTATACGTACAAGAAGTCTGAAGGAATATAAACATTTGTCAATAGGTATCTATGACTGTATGTAGCTTTTTATTTTTATATCCTTTTTGATATTGTTCAAATCTCCTACAGTATACATATAATACTTTCATAACTTAAAAAAATACACACACACACATTCACATATAGACTTTTACTAAAAATAAGAGAGACTTCACCTAAGCATGGTGACTCATGTCTGTAATCCCAGAGACTTGGGAGGCTGAGATAGAGAGGCCACAAGCTCAAGGTCAGTCTCAGCAATTTAGTGAGGCCATGAGCAACTCAGTGAGACCCTGTCTCAAAATAAAATACTTAAAAAGGGCTTGGCGATGTAGCCCCTGGGTTCACTCCCCAGTACTAAAAAATGAAAAAGGAAAAAAAGAGTCGGGGGAGACTTCAAAGATGACTATATTAGAGGGTCTGGATATATAACTCAGTTGATGGAATGATTGCCTCCCATGCATAAAGCCCTGGGTTCAATTTCCAGCACCACACACACAAAAAAAGATGACTGTTTTGTTCAATTTGCTATCACTTTTATAGAAAGAAAGTAAATAATAAAAAGTATTATTTTTAAATTAAATATTCATAAAAAATTAAAATTTCTGTAAAGTTATAAAAGAAATGGTTATTGGTAATTTTCATTTTTCAAAAACTAGAATAATTGAGGGGGAATTTATAAGAACATTTTAATGTACTTATTTTATTCCTCTTGAACTTTTTAAAAAACAGCTTAAGATATGAATTCTCATAAAGTTCATCTGTTCAAAGTATACAATTCAGTAGCTTTCTGCATATTAAAAATTGTACACCAATCACCACTATTTCTAGAACATTTTTGTCAGCAATAACCTCTGACCATTAGCAGTCACACCCCATCTTCTCCTCTCCACTCTTCAATTTTGAGTCATATGAAAGTATTTTACTCATTTAAAAATACATATTTTTTTAAATGCCTACATGTTTTTCAGCCTTAAAGGGGGAAGAAATTCTGATATATGCCACAATATAGATAAACCTCAAGGACATTAGGCTAAGTGAAATGAGATTCTACTTACATGATTATCTAGAGTTGTCAAATTTATAAAAATAAAAAGTAGAATAGTGCTGCTAGGGGCTAAGAGGAGGAAGGAATGGGGAGTTCTTGTTTAATTGGTACCGAGTCTGTTTTGCAAGTTCTAGAGATGGACAGTGGTGATGATTTTACAACAATATGAATATACTTAATGCCACTAAGCTGCATACTTGAATATGGTTAAGATGGTAAATATCATGCTCTATGTATTTTACTTCAATGAAAAAAATGAGGAAGATGTTTGCCATAAAATTCTGCTTATATATATTAAATAATTTATTTATAACTACTAATAAATATTCTTCACTATTATGAGTGGTACTTTCATATACCTATCTTTGTACATGTATCAAAACTCTTCCTGAGGATAAATTGGCAAAGATGAAAATGATGGATCAAAAAGTATGCACAATTTCAATTTTGACATATATCACAATTTCTCAAAGTGCCTGTACAGATTTAAACTTCCACCACACAATGGCTAGGAATGGCCATTTCATTTCCCCTTTTTGGGGGGGTGGGGACGGTATTGGAATTGAACCCAGGGGCATTAACCACTGAGCAACATCCTCAGCCCATTTTATTTTTATTTTGAGACAGGCTCTAAGTTGCTCAGGGCCTTACTAAGTTGCTGACGCTGGCTTTGAACTTGCCATGCTCCCACCTCAGCCTCCCGAACAGTTGGGATTACAAGCCTGTAACGCAGCACTTGGCCTCATTCACTTATTTTTTTTTTTTTTTTATGTTTATTTTTTAGTTGTAGGTGACAGAATATCTTTATTTTATTTTTATGTGGTGCTGAGGATCGAACCCAGTGCCTTATGCGTGCTAGGTGAGCACGCTACCACTGCGCCATAATCCCAACCCCTGGCCTCATTCACTTATACTTTTGACTGGTTATTTTATTTTATTTTTTTACATTTCTTTTATTGTAAGTGAGGCTGAATATCTATTCATATATCTACTAGCACTGTGTGTTCCCTCTGGTGACTCAGCTGTTCTTGTCCTTGCCCATTTTATTACTGGGACATTTTTTCTTAATCTATTTTAAGAGATCTTTATGTTAGGAAAATAATCTTTTACTTCCTGTGTATGTTACAAATGTTTTTTGAACTCTTGTCATTTTTCTTTTCATATTTTTTATGGTGACTTTTTAAAAGACTGGGAAAGGAAGAGGAATTGTTTATTTTTTTTGCAATACTGGAAGACTGAAACCAGGCCTTGGCATAATAAGCAAGTGCTCTATCATTGAGCAGCACCCCTATCCTCTAGTTTGTTTTTAATGCAAAGACACTAGCCTTTTTTAATAGTTGCCAGCTGGGGTATTATTTTATTAGCAAGTAATCTTCTAATGTTTAAAAAGCACTACTTTTTCTTACCAAAAATAAACTTATAATAAATTATTAGGTATTTTAATTTATGAATAGGATTCTTAAAATGCATTTAAATGTTAGCATATCTTAAAGATTTTTAACAATTGCTGAAGATCAAGATTCTCAATAAAAAGATGTATTAAGATACTTATTCTCTGAAACCTAGTTTCCTTCTTTACCCTTCAAAGTTATATTTCTTAGTGAATTTATGCCAAAGAAAAATATGAGAAGTTCAATAAGAAAACTGGTTTCTAGGTGTAACCATTACTCCTTTTTTGAATATTCATTGTGAATTCACAGAAGCCAGGAGAAGTACATGTTGGCTATGGCTAATAGTGTCATAAGTTGGCACATGATTAAATCTAGCATGGCAATTATGATTTTGATGAAGAAAGAAAATGCAACCACTGATGTGTCTATGAAGCTCTGCTCCCACCCAGTTCACTATAAATTTAAAACAATGCTCTGATGGGCTGCCCAGGAGGCAATTTTCTCCACTGAAATATAAATCAACATTCCTTCTTTAGGCTATAATCAGGCCAGATTTATAAAAATTCCTGCCAAGTGCTTTGGAAGACAAAAAAAGAAGTAGGCTAGAAGCCAGGCTACTCCTTCTCCAGCATACTCATAGGAAGATAAAATGAGTATATTCACAAACTTCATATACATTTAAACAGATTCATGATTTTAGTGGAAAGATCTCAGTTGTAAGATATTAGGAAAATTTCCATTCTAGACTTCTGCTCCTGACATTGCAAAATTACCGTACACTCCAAATTTTATAACACCCTACTAGTCAACTTTTCACTCTAAACTGAGCTTGATCTGGAAAGGCGGAAACATAAAATGTAAAACACTAAAATTTACTCTAAGAGCTATGCTATTATTATACCAAGCTGGACCTCAATGAAATGTAGGATACTGGGAACAACAACAGTGAAAATTCTTAAATACCTGATGGGGACTATGACTTGTATTAGAAAAACAATTCATCTGCAAAAACAATAGTAGTAGATCACAACAATCCCTCATATGTTTTTTGATAAACATCAGAAGCTCTTCTAAGGCACAACTTCAATAAATGAACAATCACTGATGCAATTTATCCTGATTCCTGAAATAACAGAACCATGTATCAGAGATATTTTTAGAGAAAAAGAGTATTGTAGACACATAAAAAGGTCATTACAAACAAAATATCACAGAGAACTCAATGTACCACTTATTAAGGTGACCAAAGTCAGAGGAAATAAGAGTAATGTATCCTATTACAAGTGTTAAATTAAGAATAATTTTTCTGAGCCGGGCACAGTGGCACATGCCTATAATCCCAGCAGCTCAGGAGGCTGAGGCAGGAGGATGGCGACTTTAAAGCCAGCCTCAGCAAAAGTGAGGCGTGAAGCAACTCGGTGAAACCCTGTCTCTAAATAAAATACAAAATAGGGCTGGGGATGTGGCTCAGTGGCTGAGTACCCCTGAGTTCAATCCCTGGTACAAAAAAAAAAAGAAGAAGAAGAAGAATTTTTCTAAAGCATATAAATATATAAGTTAAGGAAACTTTTTTAATGCAAGATGCAAAAGGGTTTTAAATTCTTAAATCAGTCAAGACAGGTGTGGTGACACAAATCTATAATCCCAGAGGCTTGAGAGGCTAAGGCAGGAGGATGGCAAGTTCAAAGAAAGCCTCAGCAACTTAGGATGGCCCTAAGCAACTCAGTGAGACCCTGTCTCTAGATAAAATATAAAAAAAGGGTGGTACTGTAGCTCAATGGTTAAGCACCCCATGGTTAAGAACCCCACTGGGTTCAATCTCCAGTACAAAAAAAAAAAAAATCACCCCAGTCAAGTTCCCACTTCCCTAAGGGTATTTGATGTTTTCCTCCGTGCTGCCATAACACTGTGAAAATCCCTAAAATAATATTTACCAACTGATTTGCAATTTATCTCTTTGTATCTGTCTTCAATAAACTTTCTAGGACTTAAGACTGTCATCTTTTTACCCTGGGCACACCACAGTACTTGACTTAAGTACTCAATCAATTACTGACAAAAGATGCACAAAATCAAATTTGGAAAAATTATTTTGAAAGTAAATGGTTACTGTTTAATAAATGCAGTTTAAAGATCTGGAAAATTATTTCTCTTCATTAAAGAAAAAGTAAATTATTCTATAAACAACTAGTTCTATATTAGTCAATACAAGTAATTCTATCTTAAATCCACACTGGCCAAAATACAAAACACAATTGTAATAAAAAATGCTAATCATATACTCTAAAGTTTTTTGTTCAATGTTTGACCCAATGCAAAAAGAAGCACTTTCAGTTAATTAACCACCAACAGTAATCTTTCATAGTTCAGTGCTATATAACACACATAAAAGGTACACGAGAGAATTCTCGTCCAAAACTAAAGCTTACAAATTATAAAACACAACAGTTATATACATGTAGCAGTTATGTATATGTATATAACAGTTACATACATAGACTCACTTGGCAACATTATACCCTATTACAAATTTTAAATTTAAAAAAATTAATTTAACAATATTTAAGACAAGACACAAATAAAACATTTTTCTACATGCAATATATTCAAGTGAAGTTTCAATCTGTAGGATCACTATCAACTAAACTCTAATATATTTCTACCAAAAAAAATCTTCTATTTTATACAATTTTAGAAGAAAAAATTGGGGAAGTAATTTAATGAGTCTGAATCTCAGAGACTGAGATAGAGGAAGTGTTTCTAAAGTCATTTATTTCTCCTAATCATCCAGTATTCATTCAGTTGGTGACAGAGATTTGCTTTCTGTACAGCAAAACATATTGCAAGCTCTCAAATATTTAACCAAAATAAAGTTCTTGGACTGATCTAAACACAAGCGCGCGCGCGCGCGCGCGCACACACACACACACACACACGAAAATACAAGAACCATACCAGAGCTCCAATTGATGCATTAGATTGTTTAACATTATTTTGAACTAGTCTAGGAAAGTTATTCTCTAAAAAAGATGTCACATGCAAAAAAAAATGAAGAAACAATTATACTAAAATTCTAGCAAATACTCTTGCTATTCTGGAAAAATAGCAGTATCTAACCTTTTGTTCTGAGAACTCTGTGTATAAATCTAAGCGGCAAGATAACGCAGGGGAATTGGACAAATGTCATGTTGTTAAAATTTGGACAACAGGATTAGACATCATCCATTTTTATGCTAGCAAAAATGCTTCCAACATGGAAGTTAAAGACTAAATGAAAATGCTGTCAAAATGAGGAAGTCCTAATACAATGACCTCCTCAAGATAATACACAAATGACAATAAATTGCTTGTAGTACAGGTCTAGAAGCCCCAAGCACTTTTCAGTTACCCAAATCCCTGTGCCATCTATTATTTATCCCATAACCTTTATTTATGACCTTTCCCTTTTTTCACTCCTAGTTTTATTCTATTTGTCTTTTATTCTCAGCTCAGGCATCACATCCTTAAAAAGCCTATTCTGACTCCTCAACTGAATACGGTGAGCCGTCTCAATTTCCTCATAAATACTCTCAACATAATTCTATTACTTACATCAAATTATCATTATATTCTCTTCCTTTCACATTGTCATTTTTATCTATGTAACTTCTCAAGCTATGTGCCTTTTGAAGGTATTAACTCCTACTTGCCTTTCTGTCTCCACCACATGGCACCATGCCTGGTACACAGATGGCCCTCAAAAAAATTTTTTTTTAGTGTTTGCTGAATCAATGAACTAATGGGATTGTTATTGTTTAGTTGGTTTTTACCTACTTTACCTTTCTACCTTCCTAACTATACTGATAAGTATTGTCAGGATGTTTTAGGAATAACATTCTGTTCATATCTCCTGTACATCTACTTATACTCTTTAATATGTTGCCTTGTTCTTTACCCTCCATCATTAAGCCTGTAAATTGGTTTGAACTGGTTTCCAGGAATTTTATTACATTGATATCATTTATCCATAGTCCTGTTTCATAGGACAAGAGACATACCAATGATGTCTCCTTTCCTATTCTTTAAGTACAGAAAAGAAACAGAATGGAGCTGCAACAAATCACAGAAAGCATCACACAACTACGGTGACTATACAGACACTTCTTTGCCACAAAAGTTATGAGATGTATCTTTCTTAGAAATTGGTTCAATTTAACCAGTATGTAGTTCTACTAGTGTGGGTATAAATAAGCAAAACAGACAGAAAAAGGAGAGGAAGGATTCTGTGAAGAGAAGCACAGAAACAAGGTAGCACCCCAAGCCACAATAGTAAAAATATCATGAGCAATGCCAAGATTAAAAATAATATCAAAATTACTTTCTGAAATTTTTAAAGGTAAAATTAATCACCATTCCAATTCCATAACAACCAGGTCCAAGCTTGAGAATGCAAGTAGTAACTTTTTTTCAATCGAGCAGCATTTTCTTTTCCTTCTTGGTGCTGGGGATCAAATCCAGGCCCTCATGCATTCTAAGTAC
This sequence comes from Geosciurus inauris, assembly GCA_004024805.1. Taxonomy (NCBI): domain Eukaryota; kingdom Metazoa; phylum Chordata; class Mammalia; order Rodentia; family Sciuridae; genus Geosciurus; species Geosciurus inauris. Next base: position 25,900 of record PVHX01011790.1, read on the forward strand.
ATGGTCTACCACTGTGCTATACTCTCAGCCCCCCAACATTTTCTTGCTTCACTCCCTAACCCCAAAGTTTCAAGCATCTGTAACACAAGTAAATGAGGTACTTAAGATTTCCAAATTTGGTCACTGAAATAATAGTATATAAATCAACAATGAGAAAGAAGGATAGAGAAAAGAAAGGTTAATTGGTAAGCATGAACTATGAAAGCATTAACAGCTCATCTTGGCAATGCTGTTACTGTGAACAGATTTTGCTGAATGAACAGATTGGAGGGAAGAGGCGTGGCCATCTGAGGGGAGTCCCTGCTGACATTCAGCTGTAGCATACATTGTACAGCTGACAGCGGCCAACCTCTATGTCAAGCAGAGCTGTATCACCACTGAAGAAACTGTGTGCTCAAAGCTTATCACCAAGTTATGGATTTTTTCTGCCAAACTCCACGCCCACTATCACCTTTCCTTCAGAGAAAAGGAAGAAGCAAGGACAAGTACATAGACCATAACCTTACAGTCTCATAGAAAAGCACTAACCCACAGTACCACTAGTGTTTAAGGTGCTTTCACATAAACTGATTTTTTATCACTAAAAATAAGGTGCTTTCACATAAACTGATTTTTTATCACTAAAAATCAGCAGCGGCAGCATTTAAATTAAGATGAAACAAAATTATTTATACAAATAATTATCTCTGGGGGAGAAACTAACAAAAAGGATATATAAAGAGTATCAGTAAATCAGAATAAGCTGGTCAAAATTACTCACATTTTTTCAAGACTTAGCATTTTTAGTAATAACATGCTTTCTTATAAAACTCAAATCCAGCTATTGGACTAATCCAAATGAAAGTCACTACACAAGATAGCTGAAAGACTGCAGAAGATTAACTGATTCCAGATCAGCACATCATATTTCACAAGTGTTTTTTAATATATTGTACTGTATATATTCCTGCTACATAAGTAAAATATAGGCAGCCTGATTAGTACACAAAAGAAAATGTCAGCTAGTTCCTCTAATGTTGAAATTCTATGTAGAGCAACTAGAGGCTTACAGGTATATATGAAAAGTTTCACAGAATTTTTCCAAAATACACTTCATTAAAAGTATTGGGGAAGCCGGGCGCGGTGGCTCAAGCCTGTAATCCCAGCACTTAGGGAGGCTGAGACAGGAGAATCGCGAGTTCAAAGCCAGCCTCAGCAATGGCGAGGTGCTAAGCAACTCAGTGAGACCCTGCCTCTACATAAAAAACAAAATAGGGCTGAGGATGTGGCTCAGTGGTTGAGTGCCCCTGAGTTCAATCCCCAGTACCAAAAAAAAAAAAAAGTATTGGGGAAGGGCTGGGATTGTAGCTCAGCGGTAGAGCACTTGCCTTGCATGCGTGAGGCCCTGGGTTCGATCCTCAGCACCACATACAAAGCAATAAAATAAAGACATATGTCCATCTACAGCTAAAAAAATATTTAAAAAAAAAAAAAGTATTGGGGAGCCGGGTGCGGTGGCGCATGCCTGTAATCCCAGCACTTTGGGAGGCTGAGACAGGAGAATTGCAAGTTCAAAGCCAGCCTCAGCAACGGTGAGGCAGTAAGCAATTCAGTGAGACCCTATCTCTACATAAAACACAAAATAGGGCTGGGGACGTGGCTCAGTGGTCAAGCACCCCTGAGTTCAATCCTCAGTACCAAAAGAAAAAAAGTATTGGGGGCTCAGCCAGGTGCAGTGGCGCATGCCTGTAATCCCAGCACTTTGGGAGGCTGAGACAGGAGAATTGCGAGTTCAAAGCCAGCCTCAGCAACAGTGAGGCGCTAAGCAACTTAGGGAGACCCTGTCTCTACATAAAAACACAAAATAGGGCTGGGGATGTGGCTCAGTGGTCGAGTACCCCTGAGTACTCGTACCAAAATCCCCCGTACCAAAAGAAAAAAAAACAAAAAACAAAAAGTATTGGGGGCTGGGGTTGTGGCTCAGTGGTAGTGGTAGAGCGCTTGCTGTGTGAGGCACTGAGTTTGAGCCTCAGCACCACATAAAATATAAATAAAGGTATTGTGCTCATCTACAACTAAAAATTTTTTTTTAAAAATGTATTGCAACACAGGGTGTAGCTCAGGATTAAAGTGTTTGCCTAACATGCAGGAGGGTCCTGGGTTTAATCTCCAGCACCACAAAAGGAAAAAAAAAAAAAAAAGGTATTGTGCCCATCTACAACTAAAAAAAAATTTTTTTTAAAGTATTGGGACTCAGGGTGTAGCTCAGGATTAAAGTGTTTGCCTAACATGCAGCAGAGTCCTAGATTTAATCTCCAGCACCGCAAAAGGAAAAAAAAGGGACTATTTACAAATATAAATCAAACAAACAACCTCATCCCACAACAACAGATATACCATCCAGGTGTCCCCCTCTTCATGAAATTATCCCACTGCAACCAAAGAACTTTAGTCTTGAACTTCCAATTTTTCATGGGTTTTGTATGTTAAAAACCATGGCTTGCAAGTTCAAGGCTAGACTAGAAAATTTACCAAGACCCTGTCTCAAAATTTTTAAAAGGGCTGGGTGCATGTCTGTAATCCCAGTGGCTCTGGAGGCTGAGGCAGGATCACAAGTTCAAAGCCAGTCTCAGCAACGGGTGAGGCGCTAAGTAATTCAGTGAGACTCTGCCTCTAAATAAAAAATAATACACAAAAATAGGGCTGAGGATGTGGCTTAGTTGACTCAGAGTTGAGTGCCCCTGAGTTCAATCCCCAGTATCCAACAAAAAAAAAAAAATTTTTTTAAAGGGTGGGGATGGAGCTCAATGGTAGAGCACCACTGGTTCAAACCTCAGTACCTTTAAAAAACAAAAAACACAAAACGCTACTGCAGATGCACTACCACTCACTACTGATCTCACAGCATTCTCTTTTTATACTATTCTATCACCAATCTTCCAACCACTAACCATCAATCCCATCTTTTTCAAGTATTTTTTTTAATCCTATCTTACCTTATTATCCCCCCACCTTATTATCTATATTACCTTATTATCTCCTTGTATGTCCCTACTGATAAACACATTTTTAGATCTAGGATATCACAGAAGTCTCTTCACATCTCCACTGCTTCTACCTATATCTTTTAATACAATGCCTATTCTTTGCTCTCTGACAATAAAGTTTTAAACTTAAGCAAATCACTTGTCTCCCAAGATCTGTTTCTTCATCTATAAAAAGGGGCTGAATTCAGTATTTGTCAAACTTGCTCAGAGCTCAGTCAGTAGATACACATTACCTTCCACTCTTTGTTTCAAGCAAAACAGTGTTCCTTTTCTTTGTTTTACAGATTTCATTTAAACTAGTAATTGTCAGTCCTATCACATATTAGAATAACCCAGGAAGGTTTGGGGACATTCCAGAGCCCAGGCATCATTCCTCAGAGATTCTGATTTGACTGGTCTGGGGCTGACTTAGCTAAGGGTTTAGTTTTCTTTTTGTTTTTGTTTTTTACTTAACAAGAAAGAGTTGATAATTTCAAATTCTGAAAAACACTGGCTACAATTCTTAATGCTGCACTCATGTCCTATAAATCTGTGACACTTGAACCTAGATTCCTTACACAGGTCCAAATTCTGAAATCCAAAAAGATCTGAAATCTAAGATTTTCTGCAAGCTCACTAGAAATCTCACCAGAAAACTTAGAAAGCATGAGACTGTTTCGAGTTTTTATCTATCCAACTGAAAATATTTATACTTATTAAAGAACATATACACAAGAGAAGAAACGATAGGATTACATTTATATGCAAACTTCATAGTGTTAGGAATCAGGATAGTGCTAGGGTAGTAACTAGAAGAGGTCACAAAGGGGTACTTCGCATTGTTGATAAGAAGATATTTTTTCATCTGGTATTACATATGAATGTATATTCAAATTGTAAAAATTCAAAATATATGCACTTAGGATGAGTGTGTTTGATAGTTATGCTATATTTCAATGTGAATTTTACTTTAAAAATTGTATGATACCATATTTGCAAGGACAAATCAATATTTTCTGTTATTCTCTGTAATCTCTATTAAATTTTATTTCTCTTTAAGCTCTTAAAATTATTTCATGGAAGTGGGCCCAACAGACTAAACCCATATGGAGTTTAATTGAGGTAACTGAGACAGTTACAGGAGGCCCTATTAACTAATGGATTAAGTTGTAATCAATTAACTAGATAAGGTGTAAACAGCTGACAGGTTGACAAACTAAGCTGTAACCAAAGGAGTTTTCTATGCATCTTCCATTATTCTATAAGTGCTAGCAGATCAAGTTATTGGCTAGAAGTCTCAGAACCTGCTCTGGTCTGCGAGTGCTCAATTCATTAACCGTTCTTGTTTTGTTTTGTTTTCTACAAGTAAACTACTAAATTTAATTAATTTGATTCTAAGGAAATTTCCTTTTAAAACCTCTTTCACATATCTCTACCTCTGACTCACTGTCTCCATCCTCATCTACCTTCCTCTACCATCTCTTTCTAACACCCAGGTCCCTCAGATGAGAACTTTAAGAAAGACATGCTATCACTGACTTTGTACTAATAATTTGAAAGCTTAGATAAAACAGACAAATTGCTAGAAAAATAAAATTTACCCTAAGTCACTAAAGGAAAAATAGCAAGCATATATACACCTAGAGACTGAATTAGGAATTTAAGTCTTCTCCAAAAATGAAAACACTAGGAATAGGCAATTTTTCTAGCAAATTTCTAGCAAGAAACATGTAATTCCAAATTAATACAAACTTTTCAAGAAAATAGGGGGAAACATCCCCACCAGATTTTGAGACTGGGATATCTGATACTGAAGCAAAAAGTGGCAGGAGAAAGCCAGGTACTGCCAATGTCGCTCAGGAAAACATGCAAATGAAGAACAAAAAAATTAATAAAATCCAGCTGTAGTTTAAAAAAAAAAAGTATTGCATCCAAATTAGACAGGTGTCTTTCTAGGATACAAGGTTTAATGTCCGTCATCGTGTTAACAAATTAAAACAGGAAAACAAAATGGTTATCTCAACATAGGAAAACACACAAAAAAAAATCAATATCCATTTATGATTTAACAAACAAAACCCTCTCCAAACAGGACTACAAGGGATGTTCACTAACCCAATGAAGAGTATCTCCCAAAAACCAACAATATGGGGAAAATATCAGAAAAACCCATTTTAAAATCAGGAATGAGAGAAGGGTATCTGCTATCAGCATTAACATGAACATTCTTCCAGAGTTACTAACCAATGAGATAATATAAAGAAATACCTTCTATTGGCATGCCTATAATCCCAGCAACCTGGGAGGCTGAGGCAGGAGGATTACCAATTAAAGGCCAGCCTGGGCATAAATTTTCAAATATAAAAATCTTTTAAAGGGCTAGGAGTGTAGCTCAGTGGTAGCTCAGTGGTACACTCCTTGCCTGGCATACACAAGGCCCTGAGTTTATCTGCAGTACAATAAATAAAAATAAAAAGAGAGAAGGAAAAACAAGTTATCAGAAATTAAAAGGAGGAAACAATCATTCCAAGAAACTGCATGATAAACACACAGGAGAAATTACTGACAAAATACCCATTTCTTTAAGCGTTCAGCAAGACTGGTAAATGTAATATCAACATGTAAAATTTAATTACATTTCTCCAACAGGAACTAATTCTTTAAAAGCATCACTTAAAAGAAAGAAAGAAAGAAACCTGGTAAGAATAAAAAGGTGTGTAGAAGTTAAAACAACAACAAAAAAGTTACTGTTTGGAGCCAGGAGTGTGGCTCAGTGGTAGAACACTTACCTTGCATGTATCAGACCCTGGATTCCATTCCTAATACCACAACATAAATAGTCAATGCTTTATACAGAAAATTATAAAATGTTCTTGAAAGTAAAGCAGAATATAAATATTTGTACACAACATGTTAATATTTTCCATGGCAACCATCAAATAAGATGTGTCTAATATTCTTTTGCATGTGATTTTGTAAAGCATCTACACACTCTTATAAGTAGATAAGAGCGTCACAAAAAAAAAATCACTGAAAAAAAATTTGAAAAATGAAAAAACAAGAGAACCAGTACATAAGTTTACTTCATGTTTTAACAGCATTATTGTGAGCAATAAGATTGCCATATGGGTGCCATGTGAAAAGGAAAATGAATTTGCTTTCCAGATCCCACCAAATCTATCATATAAACTCCATTATCTATATTTGCTACCAATACTTCAAAATAAACATTTAACTCCTGCTATTGCAGAGATTTATTTTTCTTTTTCTTTTTTTTTTTGGAGGCTGAGACTCGCTGTGTTGGCCAGGTTGGCCTCAATCTCCTTGCTGGACTCAAAGGATCCTCCTGCTTCAGCTTCCCAAACTGCTGGGACAACAGATATGCACCACTGTATCTGGCTCTATGGCAAAGTTTTACTTGCCAAGTTATATTTGCAATTTGAATGTTTAGGTCTGTGATCATAGTACCTTTCACAATCATTTCAGCTGTCTACATACTTTTATGGGAACGATATTTTGAGGTATCTATTAGAAAGTACTATCATAAAACTCAAGATACATAAATTGGACTTCATCAAAATTTAAAACTTCTGCTTACCAAAAGAACCATTACAAAAATTGACAAGCTACATGCTGGGAAAGATATGTGGAAGGACTTGTACTAAGAACACATAAACAACTCAATAGTATACAAATAACCCAGTTTGTTGTTGATGATGTTGTTTTTAATGAGCAAAAGAGAATGTTCAAAAAGTAACATATAGGCTAGGATGTAGCTAAATGATGGAGCACACAATTAACATATGCAAGACCCTGGGCTCAATACTCGGGAGAAGAAAAAGGGGGGGGCGGGGGGGGATATAATTAGCTAATAAACAAATGAAAAATGACTAAGGAAATGCAAATGAAAATCACAATAAGATATCACTACACACTACTAGAAGGGCTAAAATTTGAACAATAACAAATGTTGGTGAGGAAATGAGACAACCAGAATGTGAAATTACACCAGCACTCTGGAATAATGCTCACTAGTCTCATAAAATTAAACAAGCACCTACTCCCTAACCCAGCAATTCCAATCTTACATATTTCCCACAGAAAAATGAAAGCATTTTAATATCGTTTTTTTCCTCCTTTTTTGTTATACAAGGCAGTAGAACGTATTTTGACATATCATACATACATGGAGTATAATTTCCCATTCTTATGGTCGTACATCATGTGGAGTTAACACTGCTCGTGTATTCATATATGGATATAGTAAGTTATGTCTGATTCATTCCTCAGTCTTTTCCATTCCTCTCCCTTCCCCTCATTCCTCCCTGTCTCAATTGAGTGAACCTCCATTCCTCCCTCCCCGCAAACCCCATGGATTGTGAGTCAGCATCCGCATACAAGAGGGCAATTCAGCCTTTGATTTTGGGGATTGGCTTATTTCACTTAGCATAATCACCTCCAGTTCCATCCATTTACCAGCAAATGCCATAATTTCATTCTTCTTTATGGCTGAGTAATATTCCATTGTGTATATATACCACATTTTCTTTATCCATTCATCTACTGAAGGGCACCTAGATTGGTTCCATAGTTTAGCTATTGTGAATTGAGCTACTATGAACACTGATGTGGGCGTATCACTATTGTATGCTGATTTTAAGTCCTCTGGGTATAGACCAAGGAGTGGGATGACTGGATCAAATGATGATACCTAGTTTTCTGAGGAATCTCCATACTGCTTTCCAGAGTAGTTGCACCAATCTGCAGTCCCACCAGCAATGTATAAATGTACCTTCTTCCCCACATCCTCGCCAACATTTATTGTAGTTTATATTCTTGATAGCTGCCATTCTGACTGAAGTGAGATGGAATCTCAGTGTAGTTTTGATTTGCATTTCTCTAATTGCTAGTGATATTGAACATTTTTCATATATTTGTTGACTGACTATATTTCTTCTTTTGGGAAGTTTCTGTTCAGTTCATTTGCCCATTTCTTGATTGGGTTATTTTCTTTTTGGCGTTCAATTTTTTGAGTTCTTCATATATCCTAGAGATTATTGCTATATCTGAGGTGCACGTGGCAAAGAGTTTCTCCTCCCATTCTGTTGGCTCTCTTTTTATGTTCTTCATTATTTCCTTTGCTCTGAAGCAGCTTTTTAGTTTGATGCCATCTCATTTACTGATTCATGATTTTACTTCTTACGTTTTAGGATTCTTGCTGAGGAATTTGGTTCCTAAGCTGACATGATGAAGATTTGGACCAACTTTTTCTTCTAGTAGACACAGGGTCTCTGGTCTACTGCCTAGGTCCTTGATCCACATTGAGTTAAGTTTTGTGCAGGGTGAGAGATAGGGGACTAATATCATTTTGTTACATACGGATTTCCAGTTCCTCAAGCACCATTTATTGAACAGGCTATCTTTTCTCCAATGTATGTTTCTGGTGCCTTTATCTAGTATAATATAATTGTATTTATGTGGGTTTGTCTCTGTGGCTTCTATTCTGTACCATTGGTCTTCATGTTTGTTTTGGTGCCAACAACATGCTGTTTTTGTTTCTACAACTCTGTAGTATAACTGAAGGTCGGATATTGAGATGCCTTCTCTTTCACTTTTTTTGCTGAGGATTGCTTTGGCTATTCTGGGCCTCATAGGTTCCAAATGAATTTCATAGCTGCTTTTTCTATTTCTGTGAAGAACATCATCACGGCTACCCCCATCTTGGGACACTGCAGCTGCCACCACAGCCCTTCCCACGTGGTAATCTCCACCATGAGACAGTGGACAGGGACGGGGGCAGCTGCCCGGTTGTAGCACTGCATACCATAACGGAGCAAGACACCCAACGCCATCACACAGCCCATCCTTCCAGACTCATCTCTGAAAATAGTTGCCTCCATCCTGGGGCACCTCCACTGCCGCCTCCACCATCTTTGGTTGGGGCAGCTTCCATCTAGGGACAACAACTGGAGCCTGGAAGCCCAACATCAAGGAACCTACAGATTTGACACTACTGCAGCCACCAACTAGAAACATGGCCACTTCCATCTAGAGATAACAACAAAGACCTGGAAGATTGTCACCAAAGTCCGTGTGGGCCTGGGTGCACCAGAAGCATCCCTAATAGATGTATTAACAGATCCCATCCTGTTGCAGAGGCAACATGGAGCCTTACATGGGGTCGCCATTCTTTTTCTTCTGCTAACAGCCAACTTCTTTTGATTCCCCTTTCACTCATCCTATAATCTAATACCACTATATAATCACATCCTACCTCATAAACATGACATCCTACTTCTTGCCCCCATTCTCTCTCTGTCCATCATTAAAAACTGTAAACTTTTATGCAAACCCACTGGCTATATGATAGAAGATAACTAAACTCATCATTTCTGTTTATAGTGACTAAACGGTAAATGTATTTCTGTCTGAAATACAGAAGATAATTAGAACTTATTTTGAAAATTTATACTCCAGTAAAATAGAAAACCTCAAAGACCAACACATTTCTAGAGGCATATGAGCTACCCAGACTGAACAGGGAGGACATACACAATTTAAACAGATCAATTTCAAGCAAGGAAGTAAAAGACACTATCAAAAACATACCAACCAAGAAAAGCCCAGGACCAGAGGGATTCTCAGCCAAGTTCTACAAAACCTACAAAGAAGAATTAATACCAATACTCCTCAAATAATTCCATGAAACAGAAAAAAAGGGAAGCCTTCCAAATTCATTCTATGAGGCTAGTACCAAAAACCAGACAGAGACACATCAAGGAAAGAAAATTTTGGACCAATATCCTTAATGAACACAGATGCAAAAATTTTCAATAAAATTTTGACAAATTACATACAAAAACATATTAAAAGAATAGTGCACCACGATCAAGTGGGGTTCATTCCAGGGAGGCAAAGTTGGTTCAACATATGGAAATCAATAAACGTAACTCATCGCATCAGAAGACTTAAAGCGAGGGCTGAGGACATAGCTCAGTTGCTTGCCTCACATGGACAAGGCCCTGGGTTCAATCCCTAGCAAAACACACACACACACACACACAAAGACTTAAAGAATCATATGATTATATCAACTGATGGAGAGAAAGCATTTGAGAAAATACAGCACCCTTTCATATTCAAAACACTAGAAAACCTAGGGAGAGTAGGAACATATCTCAACATTGTAAAAGCAGTCTATGCTAAACCCAAGGCCAACATCATCCTAAATGGAGGAAAATTGGAAGCATTCCCTCTAAAAACTAGAACAAGACAGGGATGCCCTCTCTCACCACTTCTATTCAATACAGTCCTTGAAACTCTAGCCAGAGCAAGTAGACAGACAAAAGAAATTAAAGAGCTACAAATAAGAAAAGAAAAACTCAAACTATCATTATTTGCCAACAACATGATACTATACTTATGATACTATACTATACTATGGATCCAAAAAATTCCACCAGAAAACTTCTAGAATAAATAAATGAATTCAGCAAAGTACCAGGATATAAAATCAACACCCATAAATCAAATGCATTTCTATACATCAATGATGAAACCTTTGAAAGAGAAAATTAGGGAAACTACCCTATTCACAATAGCCTCAAAAAAATAAAATAAAATACTTAGGAATCAACTTAACAAAAGAGGTAAAAAGATTTCTACAATGAAAACTACAGACACTAAAGAAAGAAACTACAGACACTAAAGAAAGACCTTAGAAGATGGAAAGATCTCCCATGCTCTTGGATAGGCAAAATTAATATTGTCAAAATATTAAAGCACTATACAGATTCAATGTCATTCCTTATGGAAATAGAAAAAGCAATCATGAAATTCCTTTGGAAAAATAAGAGACCCAGAATAGTCAAAACAATCCTGACCAAGAAGAGTAAAGCAGGAGGCATCACAATACTAGACCTTAAACTACACTACAAAGCTATAGTAACAAAAACGGTATGGTACTGGCACCAAAATAGACATGTAGAACAATGGTACAGAATAAAAGACAGAGACAAATCCACAGAAATACAGTTACCTCATACTAGTCAAAGGTGCAAAAAGCACACATTGGAGAAAACTCAGCCTCTTCAACAAATGGTGCTGGGAAAACTGGAAATCCATATGCAGCAAAAGGAAACTAAACCCCTATCCATCATGCACAAAACTCAACTCAAAGTGGATCAAGGACCTAGGAATTAGACAAGAGACCCTACACTTTACAGAAGAAAAAGTAGGCCCAAATCTTCATCATGTTGGATTAGGCCCCAACTTCCTTAACAAGACTCCTAAAGCACAAGAAATAAAATCAAGAATCAATAAATGAGATAGATTTAAACTAAAAAGCTTCTCAGCAAAAGAAACAATCAATGAGGTGAAGAGAGAGCCTACATTTGGGAGCACTAATCTCCAGGATATATAAAGAACTCAAAAAACCATCTTCTAAGGTCTTCTTCAGTTTCTTTCTTTAGTGTTCTTTAGTTTTCATTATAGAAGTATTTCACCTCTTTTGTTAAATTGGTCCTCAAGGATTTTTTTTTTTTTTTTGAGGCTATTGTGAATAGGGTAGTTTTGATACTAGCTTCACAGAATGAATTTGGAAGGGTTCTTCCTTTTCTATTTCATGGAATAATTGGAGGAGGATTAGTGTTAGTTCTTCTTTGAAGATCTGGAAGAACTCAGTTGAGAAACTGGTCCTGGGCTTTTCTTTCTTGGTAGGCTTTTTGATGGATCTTCACTTTCATGGGGTTTTGTTGTTGTTGTTAATTTTTTTTTTAGCTGTCAGTGGATCTTTATTTTATTTATTTATATGTGGTGCTGAGAATCAAACCCAGTGCCTCACACATGCTAGGCAAGTGCTCTACCACTGAGCCACAACCCCAGTCCCTCAATTTCATGTTTGAAATCGATCTGTTTAAATTTTCTATCTCCTCCTGATTCAATTTGGGTAGGTCATATAACTCTAGAAATCTGTCAATGTCTTCAAGATTTTCTGTTATTAGAGTATAAATTTTCAAAATAGGTTCTGATTATTGTATTTCAGTAGTGTCCACTTTGATATTTCCTTTTTTGTCATGAATTTTGGTAATTTGAATTCTATTTGTTAGCATAGCTAAGGTGTTTGTCCATTTTATTGATTTTTTTTTCAAAGAACCAACTTTTGGTTTTGATGATTTTTTGAATTGATTCATCAATTTTATGAATTGTTTCTTTTGTTGTAATTTCATTGACATCAGCTCTGATTTTAATTATTTCCTGTCTTCTGCTTTTAGTGTTGATTTGTTCTTTTCCTGGGGCTTTGAGATGTAATGTTAGGTTTGAGATGTAATGCTAGGCTTATTTCTTGACTTTTAATAAATGAGCTCAATGCAATGAATCTACCTCTTAGCACTGCCTTCATAGTGTCCCAGGGAGATTTTGATACATTGTATCCCTATTCTCATTTACCTCTAAGTATTTTCTTTACTTCATTCCTGATTTCTTCTGCTATCCTTTCATCATTCAATAGCATATTATTTAGTCTCCAGATGTTACAGTAGATTCTATTTTTTATCACTGGTTTCTAATTTCATTCCACTATGATCTGATAGGGTACAAGATATTATCTCTGTATTTTTGTATGTGCTATTTTGTATGTGCTATTTTGTATTTTGCTTTGTGGCCTAAAACATGGTCTATTTTAGAGAAGGCTCCATGTGCTGCTGAAAAGAAAAGAGTATTCTGTCCTTGATGGATGAAATATTCATGTCTGTTAAGTCTAAGTTATTAATTGTACTTTTAGTTCTATAGCTTCTTTATTTAGTTTTTATTTGGAGGATCTATCCGGTGTTGAGAGAAGTGTGCTAAAGTCACCCGGGTTATTGAGTCGCAATCTATTTGCTTCTTGAATGTAAAAAGGGTTTGTTTGATATACAGAGATGCTCCATTGTTTGGGGCATAAATATTTACATTATTATGTATTATTGATGTATAATTCCTGTAAGCAATATGAAATGTCCATCTTTGTCCCTTCTGATTAACTTTGGCTTGAAGTCTACTTCATCTGATATGAGGATAGAAACCCCTGCTTATTTACAAGATCCATGTGAATGATATGATTTTTTCCCATCCTTTTACCTTCTGTCTTCATGTCTTTGCCTATGAGGTGAGTCTCTTAGAAACAGCATATTGTTGGGCCGTGTTTTTTAATCCAATCTGCCAGTCTGTCTTTTGATTAATGAGTTTACGCCATTTATATTATTACTGAGATATGATTTTTATTCCCTGTCGTTTTATTTCTGGTTTTTAGTTTGAATGTTTCTCCATTGATTCACTGTTCTTCTAGTGTTGTTCCTCCCTTTGCTGGTTTTCACTTTTTCATTTCTTCTTCATGAAATATCCTATGTTTTGTAGTGCAGGCTTTCTAGTCTGATTTCTTTTAACTTTCATTCATCATTTAAGGTTTTTATTTCATCATCAATTCTTAAGCTTAATTTTGCTGCGTATAGTATTCTTGATTGGCATCCATTTTCTTTCAGAGCTTGGTATATATTATTCCAAACCTCCTAGCTTTGAGGGTCTGGGTTGAGAAGTCAGCTGAGATCCAAATTGGTTTCCTTCTAAATGTTACCTGCCATTTGTCTCTGGCAGCCTTTAAAATTTTATCTTTATTCTGTATGTTAGGAATTTTCACAATAATGTGCCTTGGTGTGCGTCTGTTGTTGTTCTGTATATTTGGGTTCCTATAAGCCTCCTATATTTGATTTTCCATTTCATTCTTTAGATTTGGGAAATTTTCTGATACTATTTCATTGAAAAGATTGTACATTCCTTTCGTTTCACCAAGGCTTCATATATCCCAATAAATCTTATATTTGGTCTTTTTAGTTTATCCCATATTTCTTGGAAGTTCTGTTCATGGTTTCTTAACATCTTTTCTCCACCATCATTTTTTTTTTAATTTTTTTGGACACAATACTTTTATTTATGTGGTGCTGAGGATAGAACCCAGTGCCCCACACATGCAAGGCAAGCACTCTACCATTGAGCCACAATCCCAGCACTCTCCACTGTCAACTTTGTTTTCACGATTATATATTTTGTCTTCATTGCCTGAACCTCTGTCTTCCAAGTGATCTAGTCTATAAGTAATGCTTTTGACTGAATTTTTAATTGGATTTATTAATTTCTTCATCTTGAGGATTTCTGCTTGTTTTGTTGTTCCAGAACCTCTTTTGATTGAGGTAATCTTTCATGTCCTGTATTTTCTCTTTGATTTCACTCTTTATACCATGTGTTACTTGGCAGATCAGTTTAACTATGTACATTCTGAACTTCTTTTCTGACATTTCTTCCACTGTGGTGTTGATGGATTCTGTTACTGAGTATCTTTGTTTGGGTTAATTTTTTTCTCTTGCTTTTTCATGTTGTTTGTGTGTCTACCCATCTAACAGTATGTGTCTGAGGCAACAGAATTTCTATCCTGTGGACTTGCAGCATCCCTGAAGGTTTCCAGTTCCTCACTGTTTAGCAGGAGACAAATAACAACCACCACTACTGCAAATAATATACAGCATTAAACCAAAGAATTCCTGCTATAATGTCTACAAAGTTAATTATCACAATAAACAAATTATATGATCAGTTATTGCCTACTATAAAAACAGCAAGTCTGCAAAAGGGTTTACAACTTCAAATGGTAGACAGGGAGAGAACAAAAGTGATATACGATGTGGTGCTTATAAGAGAGGAGAGAAAACTGAAAAATTAAAGAAAGAGCAGAATATAACAATACAGATTGGCTGTAAGCAGAAGAAAAGAGAGAATCAAGGGAAACAGGTAAGAAAAATATGCATATTAAGTAAAACTTTAAAGAAATTAAAAATAAAAATATAAGAATACAAAACTAAAATACATTAATCAAACATCCTAGTCTTCAAAAACCTGATCCATGAAAAATAACTGGCTTCAAAAATGCTAGAAATGGAGTTGGGGCGGTGGCTCAGTGGCAGAGTGCTTGACTGGCATGTGCGAGGCACTGGGTTCAATTCTCAGCACCACATACAAATAAATAAAAAATAAATAAAGGTCCATTAGCAACTAAAACAAAATGTTAAAAAACAAATTTTAAAAAATGCTAGAAATGAGGAAAAAAGTAAATATGAGTATAAATGTCCATGTACCATTAAGGTCACAATTAAACAGAGAAAAGGAAAAAAAAAATTTTTAAAAAAGAGGGAGGGCTGGGGTTGTGGCTTAGTGGTAGAGCCCTTGCCTAGCAATGTGTGAGGCACTGGGTTCAATTCTCAGCATCACAATAAAACAAAGGTCCATTGACAACTAAAATATATTTTAAAAAGAGAAAAAAAAAAGGGAAATAAAATCTCAATGAAAAGTCAAAGAATTATTTCTGTTGGATTCAAAAGATTCTCAGCTTCTCTTCTCAGCAGTTTTAGGTGAGGTATCTGGAGCATGATGCTCCATCCTCGGGATTGCTGGAGTGGGACAGGTAATCCCATAGGCGGGACTTCCTGGAGGCAAAGTTTAGGCTTAGGTGGCTCCAGGTTCTTTGCTGAATGCCAATTAGTCGAGATTTTAAATCAGCACACCTGCAGGACCCAGTAATTGCAAGTTCATGCTGGAAGACTGTAGTCCAAAGATCTCCCCTAGGTTCCACTCCTATGGTGGAGGAGCCAGTTCCTAGTCCCCTATGTCACCTGCAGCCCCCACATTTCCTAGCCTTGGGTTAAGTCTCCAAATTCAATCTCTCCCACCTCCGTCCTTCCAAATTCCCAGCCAGATGTGGCTTTCCTAGATGGTCCTGGAAGCAGCTGGGTTGGAGTGGGAGGGATAGAACTGGGTGGATTTCCATGACCAGTGTAAACCTCTCTCCAAGTTTGATTTTCTCCTGGTCACTTAAGCACACTCTATATTGTGCAATGTATTTATTGGGCCTGTATTTTGGGGCCAAACTCAGGTATTCCAGGAATCAGCTCCCTCAGCTGCCAGGCACCATGACTCGGCTGCAGAAAGGTTCCTTCCTTTATCCTCTGCATGCTTCCTGGAAGACAGCAGCTTCTTTCCTGTGCAAGGATACTGTGCAGTGCACCTTTCAGTTTATTTGGGCAATGTCCTTGATCTCTAAACAATCCATACCCAGACATACCTCAGGCCACCTAAAAAGGCTTCCTAAAAATGTAGATTCCTTTCATTTCCTTATCCTTCCGCGAAAGTAGAGGCTGTGGCACTGGGGATTTTCTCCTTATTACATCCAGCCTCCTGAGTCCTCAATCTGCTTTGAATGTCCAATTTTAAATTCCAGTAAAGTTCCCCCCAAACACACACTTTTTTTGTTGATCCACTTTGCTTTCTTGGTTTCACGTCATATAGCAGCCAGGACAGCGACCTCCTCTAGTCTGCCACCTTGAAAGCCTCTTTCAAAAGCACTCATTTATATAAAAATGTTTGCAGCAACTTTATTCATGTGGGATGATGGAAATGTTCTATCATCTTGATAGTACTACAGATTACACAGGTATTGGCATTTCTCAAAATTCATGGAATTAAAATACTTAAGATATTTTACCTCAGGTAAACTACATCTCAACAAAAAATATTAAAATAGAAAAAGTTAAAGGTATAAGATTTAAAAGGAAGGAAAAAAGTAAATATTCAAGAGAATTTCTTAAAAAGTAGGAATGACTTCACTTAAAAGAAAGGAAAGGGCTAGGGATGTGGCTCAGTTGGCAGAGCACTTGCCTAGCATGTACAAGGCCCTGAGTTCAATCCCCAGCACCACAAAAAAAAAAAAGGATAATTTAGTTGATTTTCAAGAAGACTTATGCTTTGTAGTACACGTATCACCTAATTCAAGGTAAACTTTTTTTTTTTCTTTTGGTACTGGGGATTGAACTCAGAGGCACTCGACCACTGAGCCACAACCCCAGCCCTATTTTTTTGTGTGTTTTATGTAGAGACAGGGTCTCACTGAGTTACTTAGTGCCTTGCCGTTGCTGAGGCTGGCTTTGAACTCGCGATTCTCCTGTCTCAGCCTCCCTAAGTGCTGGGATTATAGGCTTGAGCCACTGCGCCCGGCTAGGTAAACTTACATTCTTTTTTTTAAGTATCTTTTTAGTTGTAGATGGACACAATGTCTTTATTTTATTGCTTTGTACATGGTGCTGAGGATCGAACCCAGGGCCTTACGCATGCAAGGCAAGCGCTCTACCGCTGAGCTACAATCCCAGCCCCTAAACTTACATTCTTAAGGTAAAAGGTTTAAAAGCAGAAAGTTGCTTTTAAACACACAACAAAGAAACGAAAACCATTAACAATCTGTCCAGTTTCAGACATCACCACCCACCATATACTTGTTTAAAATTCATAGTGTTATTTGCACATGGTTATCTCAGCAACTTGCTTTTGTAACTCAACATAATGTGTTTCAGATTTATCCACATTCATACGTGTAGCTCTAGTTCATTCATTTTATGAATATATACATAATACAGGTTTCACAGTTCTTTATCCAAAAATCTGAAGTAAAGGCTTCTAAAGGTTTTCCATAAGTTCTTTGACTACAAAATTTAATTATGAGGCAATTTATCACCTATTTATTCCACAGAATGAATATTAATATGTTTGCTATGGAACTATTATTATATTATTATGTTTGACTACTGTGTATGGTCCATATTTGGGGGCGGGGGGTCCCAGTGTCTACACTAGTTAACTTTCAAAGCCTGAAAAGTTCAAAATTCCAAAATACATCTGCCCTAAGTGTTTTGAAGAATGGGACTGTGTGCTTATATCCACAATATGACTAAACATCAATTCATCCATGTTCCAAGGAGTAGTTCAGTGCTTTTCACTATTTCAATACACACACACCTGCTTGTGCACGTTTTAGCGTTTTCACTGCTATGGGTAAAGGACTCAACCAGAACAATTGTAGAGGAGGAAAAGTTTATTTGAAGGCTCACAGTTGCAGAAGTCTTAATCCATAGAAGACCAGCTCCATTCCTCAGGGCTCAAGATGAGGCAGAACATCATGGTAGAAGAGTGTAGCAGAGGGAAGCAGCTCACATGAGGATCAGAGAGCAGAGAGAGAGGTCTCTACTTTCCAGATACAAATATACTCCCCAAAGCCATGCCCAATTCCCACCTCTTCCAACCACACCCTACCACATTAGTTACCACTTAGTTAGTCCCCACTAGGGGGTTAATTCACTGATTGGGTTAAGGCTGTAATCCAATCATTTCTCCTCTAAACCTTCTTGGGTTGTCTCACACATGAGCTTTTTAGGGATGCCACATCTAAACCATAACAGCACATGTATAAACATTTCTCTCAAGAAGACACAGAGAAATATCTGACAGTTAACAAAGTATATCAACTTTCCCAGTCATTTAATAGCCTTTTTTCAATTTAATATAGAAGTAGGTACATAATACCGATGATTAAAGAAGTCAGATATCCAGCTTCTAACTTTTCTTTATCTATGAAAGCATTAATGATGTAGCACTAACTGTGGTAGTAAGAGGTCCAGGTGCTAGTTCATTAAAATAAGCTAAATGATTATGCATTCAATTCTTCAATAAAGAATAAAGACAAGAATATTTTCAAAGAAAGCTATGAATTATGAACTACTTTAGCACAACTCTAATACTTCATTCTAAGGAATGACAAATATTTAAAAGAAAATATTCTACCCATGAAATTTTAAATATGGGACTGTATCTCAATATACAATCTCAATATACGATCAATATACATATCTCAATATACGATCTTACATGTCTCCATTTTAACAAAGAACTCCTCCAAAATAGAAATAATCTTTTGTGTTTTAATCTGTTACTTAATTTCACTTTCAAGATATTTTAGATTGCTTAAGAGGTAGGTATACATAAAAAGACCATCTTCATATTCTATATAGACAAAGAATATGCAACAGTTCCCAAGAGAACCTAAATTGCTTTGGGCCTGGCTAAGTTGCTGAGGCTAGTTTGAACTCTCAATTCTCCTGCCTCAGCCTCCCAAGCTACTGCTATTACATACAGGTGTGCACCACAGTGTCCCACATTAATTGGATAATTCTTAAAGAAGCAAACTGATAAGCAATTAGATATAGCAGAGAAATTAACTTTACCATACTGATATACTGAGGTTTTGCTCATTTAAGAAACAAAATTATCATTAAAATCAGGGTTTCAAGGGCATATGATGAAATGGCACTGTACATTTCCTTTTTTAAGAAGATTTTAACATTCTAGTTAGTCAGAAGAATAAAATTATTTTAAGAAACTTAAACATCTCTCTCCATCTATGTTCTTTACCACCTTGCCTCCTCCTCTTTTTCACTTCAATCTCCTCTCTCCTCCCCGACTTATCTTTCTCAAGAAGGGATGAGAGAAGAGCAGAAAAAATTTAAGAATCCTAATTTCTCTCCTCCTTTTATCCTACATCCTAAAATAACACCTTTTCCTGAGAATCCCCCAAAATGCAACTACTATAATATTCGTGCCAAATTTTTGAGCTCAAAGATCCTTATAAAATTATCTTGGGATCTGGGCATGTCCTTCAGTAGCCTGTCTAGCATGTGAGAGGTCCCAGGTTCAATCCCCAGAACTGCAAAACAGTAATAATAAAAGTGTATGTCTGCTGCAATAGATGCTTATGTAATTTTTTATGAGAGTTTTAACAAATTCTTTGGTCCCCACATTAAAGGCAAAATTAACATTTTAGATAAAGTTTCTTGTTTAACCTTAAACTGTCTAAACAAGAATAAGAAAATGGGCTAGAGGTATAGCTCAGTAGCAGAATGCTTGCCTAGCATGTGTGAGGCCCCAAGTTTGATCGCCAGCACTGCAAAAATAAATAAGAAAACTCAAATGAGATGTTCATGCAGGAATAATTTATTAACTTTAGTGAACCTAAAATATTTCATATTTATTTGTTTTTTTAGTTGTTGATGAACCTTTATCTAATTAATTAATTTATTTATATGTGGTACTGAGAATTGAATCTGCTGCCTCACACATGCTAGGTGAGTGTTCTACTACTAACCCACAACCCCAGCCCCATATTTATTTTAAAACAAAGAAAAATAACCAAAATAAAACTTGAATTCTAATGTATAGACTGAAAACCATCAAAACATTATACCCCCCATCAACCCAAGAACAGCACTTTATCCTAGAAAGATAAAAACTAATTCCATAGCCTACTTCAATACCAAAGAACCAAAGAATGATAGGACACCCTGGGAGTTCTCCCATCGACAAGGGCTAGTAATTAATACAACAGAGCTTACTGTAGATAGTTCTGATTGTGAAGAAAAGGAGCCATTGCTGCTAAAAAAAAAAAAAACACCTTAACCAAACAGCAGAGAATGGAAGAAAAATCATTGAAGTATTATCTTTTATTAACTGAGGAAATAATTTTATTACCTACCATATGCTAGGCATTATGATTTTCACTGGAGATACAGTGATATGTAAACATGATGTCTAGCCACATAAAGGTTAATATACAGCTAAGAAGATAGTCATTAATCAAATAATCATAAAACTTGTATGCAATTATAACTGTAAACAGTGATAAAAGCTACAAATTCAAGGTCCACCAAGAGGACCTGACCTACTTTGGGAGATTCAGGGACAGTTTACCTGAGAAAGTGATTTGACAGCTGAGTGAGATTTGAAGAATGAGTTAACTTCTGTTAACTACAGTATTCCTGATAAATAAATCTAGATAAATCTATCTATTTATAAATCTAGATTTTTAAAATAGATAAATTCAAAAATCTAGATTTATAAATAGATAAATCTGCAGGGAATATTTCCAAGATATTACCAAATCCTGTATATACTGTTTTTTCCTTTTACATACATACCTACCATAAAGTTTAATTTACAAATTAGGTATAGTGAGGGATTAACAGCATTAACTAATAATGAAATTGAGTAATTATAACAATATGATGTCATAAGTTACTTAAAATTTATGAATTGTTTATTTCTAGAATTTTTCATTTTATTTTTGGACAGTTGACGGTGGATAACAAACCTCTAGAAGGCAAAACCAGCCAAGCTCGGTGGCACATGCCTATAATCACAGCAGCCTGGGAGGCTGAGGCAGGAGGATCATGAGTTCAAAGCCAGCCTTAGCAATGAAGAGGCGCTAAGCAACTCAGTGAGACCTTGTCTCTAAATAAAATACAAAATAGGGCTTAGTGGTCAAGTATCCCTGAATTCTATCCTCAGTACCAGAAAAAAAATTTGAAAAATAGAAGGCAAAACTGTGCACAGGACATGAGCACACTGTATTTAAAGACATGACACTCATTCTAGATCATGTGAAAACACTGAAGAAAGGGGTAAAGGGATAATGACACATTTGAAGAATTGAGGAGGCTGAAGCACAGAAGAATTTAAGGACGTATAGCAGGAGTTTTAACAGACTTTAAGGACAGTGGGAAGACACTGAGAAAAGAAGTTTTGAGCAGGGTATCATCACCATCATCACCACTAATACGTATCCAGTGCTTACTTACCATGTGCCATATATATTTACCTCACTTAATTCTTATAACAATCATACAAAGCAAAAATTATGATACCTATTTTACAGATAAGAAACTAAGGTTTGCATAGACTTAGCAACTTACCTAAAGTCACACAACTAGGAGTGGTAGAGCCAAGATTCAAAGCATCACATGTACTTTTTTTTTTTTAAATATTTTTAGTTGTAGATGGGCACAATATCTTTATTTATTTTTATGTGGTGCTGAGGATTGAACCCTGCACTTCATACATGCTAGACACTCACTGCACCACTGAGCTACAACACCAGCTTATGTCCCTGAAACAGGCTACAATGTGGCTACACATTAAGGAAAGAGCAAGTCTGGAGAAAACTGGGAGACTATGCAATGATCTGAACTAACAGTGATGATGATCAAACTATAATAGTTGCAGTGGGTACAGAAAAATGAATAACTTAAAGAAATATTTGAGAAAAAGTAACTACCAAGATTGACTGGCAGGGTAGGAACTACAGGATTGTGAGGGTCAAGGAAGATTCTGAGGTTTCTGATTTTAACAGCCTAAACAGTTGGTAGTACCATTAAAAAAAAAAAAAAAAAAAATGGGTAAAAAGGAACAATTTGAGATTTTAAGGTACCTTTGAAATGTTGAGGAAAAACTTCAAGTGAGAAGTCAGATAACATGTTTCTGGGGCTTGGAGAAATGATATGAGGTAAGAGGGTAAACATGTTGGCTTTGATACACAGATGTTAACTGAAACCACAACAATGAAGAAGACTACCTAGAAAAAAAAAACAGATTAAGACAAGACAGTCATAGGATGATATCACATTAAATGGCAGGGAGAATATAAGAGACTAGCAAAGGAGATAGAAGTACAGTTGGAGATGTGGGTAGAAATCAGGAAACACAACATAACAGAAGCTAAGGGGTGACAGGACTCTTCCTTTAGGTGAAAGGGAAAATAATATAGACCAAGAAAGATGGCTCTGGGTTCAATTTCTGTTTCTATCCAAATGACTTTAGTGAAGTTACTAAAATACTGAGCCTTAATATATTAACCTATGAGCATTATAAAATTTAACCTACAGGTTATTACAATATTTTGCAATAATATAAAGACAGCACCTGTCACATTGTAAATAGCAAAAAGTGGCGGTAACTATGATTGTGCTGTTGTTACTTATAAAGCCAAAGAGTTTGGTCACAGGGTTTTTGAACAAGGCTCTGTAAATCGCTATAGATTCTGCACAATATACCTTTAAGGAATGCCTGGCAAAGGCAGTATTAGGGGTTCTGGCTGCCACTCCTGTCTCAATCAGAACAGCTCTTTGTTCTTTTTTTACTTTTTAAAAATATTTTTAGGGGCTGGGGTTATGGCTCAGTGGCAGAGCACTTGCCTTGCATGTGTGAGGCCCTGGGTTTGATTCTCAGCACCACATATAAATGTATAAAATAAAAGTCTATCAACAATTTTTTAAATATTTTAAAATATATATATATATTTTTAGTTGTAGATGGACATGATACTTTTTTTTTTTTTTGGTGCTAAGGGTTGAACCCAGTGCCTCACACATAGTAGGCAAGCACTCTACCATTGAGCTATAATTCCACCCCTCTTTTTCTTACTTTTTAAAATAGGTTTTGTTTATATATCAGAATAATATTTGCTTGAATGAAGGGATCTACATCTTTAAAATAAATATCAGAAACAGGGCTAGGATTGTAGCTCAATAGTAGAGTGCTTGCCCAGCAAGTGTGAGGCAAAACATCCACAGCACCACATAAAAATAAATAAATAAGTGGAATTGTGTCCATCTACAACTAAAAATATTTTTAAAAAATCAGAAACAAATGACTGGGGCTGGGAATGTAGCTAAGTGGTAGGGTAGAGCTCTTGCCTGGCATGTAGGCCTTGGTTTTCATCCCCAGAACATCCCAAAATAAAAAATAAAAAAACAATGTCTGGATCATCTCAATAGACCCTGCAGTTCAAGTTCATCTGAATGAGTTTATAATTCTTCACCAAAGTAAAATATGTAGAATAGGAACAAAACAACCCATGTGACAGCATAATCTTCAACACAAACCTTGTAATTTATGAAAATAATTATGATAGTTATTAATTAGCTGTTTTTATCTACTGAAAGCTATGACTACTCATCATAAACCAGAAGAGAAAAATTAGAAGCCTCTAAATGCTGTAGACACAAGAAAATTACTGTGTGATATTTCACAGCAAGGAAAACTGAAGTAGCCCTTTATTACTATAACTCTGTTCAATAAATAAATGTCTCTATTAATATTTTATTTCCTTATTTTCCAGTATAACACAAAGAAACCAATCATTCTTTCAGAAGTCATTTTGCTTCTCATGGCACATCTTCTAAATTGAGCCCTCATGTTCCTCATTGAGTTATTAAACAGCTATTGATCCATCATCAGCACCTTTTTAATTGCTCAAAATTTCTTTCATACAACTGTTGAGATACTTAACACACAATTCAAAAGCAATATGATTTTTAAACACATTAAAAAGATACAATTAAAGTCTTTTAGAAATCCAAACTTGTCTTTATATTTGCTGACTAAACCACAAAGGTAATTTTTTTTTCTTCTTTTTTTATCCTTTTGGTACTAGGGATTGAATCCAGAAGTGCTCTACCACTGTGCTACATCCCAGCCCTTTTTGATTTCTAGAGAGTGTCTCATTAAGTTACCCAGGCTAGCCCTGAACTTGTGATCCTCCTGCCTCAGTCTCCTAAGTCACTGGGGTTACAGGTATGTACTACTATGCCCAGATAACAAATGCTAACTTTTAAGACAACTGCCTTGTAATATTAGGAGTGTAACTTTCAAAGTGGCAATTTAAAAGACTACTACATCTCAATTACACAGAAAGAATTTTTAATTCTACTGCATGACGTGGTG
>PVHX01011790.1:50463-62605 GCA_004024805.1 Geosciurus inauris
AAAAAAAGTACTTGGGATGCAGTTCAGTGATAGAATGTTTACCTAGCATATGTGAGGCTCCGTTTGATAGCCAGCACCACAAAAAAAAAAAAAAAATTAAGTGAAAAAACAGAGTTCAGAATGGCAAAAATACATATATTTGAAGGTAATTTTTTTCAATGCCCAGCAAGCAATTAACACTAATTTTAAATTATGATAAATAAATCTAGAACAGAAAAATATCAAAATATATTTCAAATTAGGGGCTGGGATCGTAGCTCAGCGGTAGAGCGCTTGCCTCGCATGCGTGAGGCCCTGGGTTCGATCCTCAGCACCACATACAAAGCAATAAAATAAAGACATTGTGTCCATCCACAACTGAAAAAAACAAAAAAAAAAAAACTTTAAAAAAAAAAAATATATATTTCAAATTAATAGACCTTATAATATATAAGCACTTAATAAAAAAGAAATGCCACAAACCAAAAGAAAAGGGATGTCTCATTCATAACACAATGTTTAGAAAGCTATAAGAAAATACCAAAATAAATGTCTCTTCATCTGCTGGGGTTGTAGCTCAGTGGCAGAGTGCTTGCCTAGCACGTGGGAGGCATTGGGTTTCATCCTCAGCACCACATAAAAATAGAAGATTTGCGCTCATCTACAACTAAAATATATATATATTTTTTTTTTTTTAAATGTCTATTCACACAAAAAAACACATGACCCCTTTCAGGAAGATTAAGAGCTGTGAAATTCAAATTAAGTAGAAATAAAGACACATTTAAGGATATTCAGATAAAGAACAGCTTTTCCAGAAAAAATATTTTTAAAATTGTAAAAAACCAGTGTGGTACATTTTATACTGCTTGGAAATTTTTAAATTGTGTACATCAAAAAACAAGAACTAAAGAGAAAATGACAAACACTGAAAGTTATTTACAGCAAATGTGACAAAAATCATTATTCTCACTATATAATGAGCCCATATAAATCAATACAAAGTTCTTCCCTTCCAAAAAAATAACAAAAAAGGAATACAGAATTCACATACATGCAAATAGCCAATAACATATGAAAAACAAAAATAAAAACAAGTTTTTAGCCTGTAAAACACGTTAAAAGCTTTTTCCAGATAAAAGGTTTTGTTGTTCGTTTGTTTTACAGTACTAGGGATTGAAAACCAGGTGTGTTTCAAGCTACTTTCCCAGCCCCACTTTTTTTGAGACAGGCTCTCCCATAATTGCCAAAGTTCACCAGGAATTTGAGAGCCTCCTTGCCTCAGCCTTTCCAGTTGCTGGGATTACATAGGCATGTATCACCATGCTCCACTGAGACAGGCATATGCACTGCTGATAAATCACCTGAAATCTTTCTGGAAAACAATTTCTCAAAAAGTTTATCTAAAACAGCCTTTCTAAACCTGTATTTCAGTAAAGAATTAAGTACTATATAAAATGATTTCAGTTACTGTTTTCTCAATTCTTCCAAGAGTAATTCAAGTAGGTACAAATCAAGATTCATAGAAAATAATTCATTCCATATATGGAGTAAGAGTCTAATGGCATTAGAGCATAATCTTCCAAAGAACCATATTGAGAAGGTCTGTGCTGGAGCCATTAGGCAAAAAAATTATTCTTTAAGAGGAAAATTATAATCCTCTTTTTGTTTTGTTTTTTCTGCAGCAATGGGGATCAAAACAAGGGCTTTGCACATGCTAGGCAAGCACTCTATCACTGAATTACACCCAGCCAGACCACCTTATATTTTCTAAGAATAGTTGTATAATCCTTAAGTACAGACTATATTAAAACTATGTTGCTTCTCTTTCTAAATACAAGATTGGTCATACAATAATTTGTAAACTTGTTTTAATAACACTTTTTTTATTACAAAGTAATAAATATATATGCCAAACATTTCAAGAATATATAATTAAAAAGGCTCTCCTGTAATTCCTTTCGTCATCTTTGGCAAATAGACTTAATTTTCTAGAAACCTACCATAGGAAAATATTTGGAAATGTGAAAATGTATTAACCAAGATATCCTTAACAGTAAGACAAAATTGAAATATTCATCAATAAGTATAACATAATTTTATGTAGTCATTTAAAGCAATGTTTTGAAAAATATTTAATAACAGGGTGGTCATCTCATAATCTTAAATTTTTAAATATAAAAGGTATGCTGGGCTGGGGATGTAGCTCAGTGGGACAGATGCACAAGGCCCTGGGTTCTATTATCCACACAAAAAAGAAAAAAGTGTGTGTATATTAAAAATGCATACACACACATATATACCTATGTACAATTCTAACGGTATGTCTATGACAGACAGAATTACAAGAGTTGTTCATCCCCCTACATACATTTATGTATTCTTAAATGTTTTACCCTAAGTATTCATTACCTTGCAAAGAGGGAAAAGCATTACAAAAATGACTGTCCAGCCAAGCACAGTGGTGCACACCTGTAATCCCAGTGACTCAGGAGACTGAGGCAGGAACAACGGAAGTTCAAAGTCAGCCTCAGCAATTTAGCAAGGCCCTAAGCAACTTAGCGATACCTGTATCAAAATAAAAAATAAAAAAGTTTGGGATGTGGCCCAGTAGTTAAGCAACCCTGGGTTCAATCCTGGGTACCAAAAAAAAAAGTTACTCTACATATGACATTACGTAACCTGTGTTTAGAGAAGCCAACGCTGCTAAAATACAATGTCTGCTTCCTGAAGATGACACATTCTGCCTATAAAATAAGGGAGAAAAAATAAAATAAAGGAGACAGAATGAATATTCTCCTTCAAAACCTGGATCAATATTATTTCCAGTGCTCCTGAGAAAATGAGAATATACTCTTCCACATACTCCAAAGTCAGTTCTTCAGGAATGAAGTGAATCTCCAGTCAAGAAACACTGCCCACAACTATATGAACAGTCCATGTTTACTAGTGAGTATGTTTACTAGTTAGTATGTTAACATGTAGAAATTGGCTGACCCTTCAAATATACAATAATGAGAGACATTTAAAAGCTACTAAAGCAATATTTTCCCTTCAGTTTTGGCCTGTATGTAGAATCTGCCACTTTAAAAATCCTTTCTCCACTCAGTACCCTCAAAGTTGCAATCAATTTCAAAGTTCACACAGTGTAAAACTGAATCAATATATAAAATCTCCATTAGTCAACAGAAACGTAATTGCAAGACTCCAGAGAAGCTCTCACTTAAGCACTACATTCAGACAAAAATAACAAAGAATCTGTAAAATCATCTTATACTCTAACAAAGCATCAGTGAGAGTTTATGCCTATCATTCAGGAACTCAGTCACTGTTTGACATTTGGAACAAGACTATAATAGGATCTTTGAAATCAAAATGTCAAACTGACACACCAGCTATGGCAATTACTCTAAAAAAGTAGCTCAAATGAAATAACACTGAAAGTGGCAAACTCCAAAGGATACACATATAGTCTATTTTATTATAAAATGTGGTTTTTCAGTATGAATTAGTTCATACCTGACCATGGTAAATAGAAGACTATCATTACATCAAACTTGTATTGGTTCATAAGCAATTTTTCTAGGCAAAGGAGCCGCAAAGAGCAGATATACAACTACAGCCTTCAGTAAACAAGGAAAATGCCCTCAGTTTGGCTACAGCATAAACAAGAATCCCTTCAGGTGCACCTTAAGAAAATTAAAAATGTGCACCTGTATTTGGAGCACACCCCTAAGCACTCATGGCTTTCTGTTTAAGACAGGCTGCACCTCCTCCTGCACTGAGAGATCCACATGCATTGCCCTGGTTGGGCACTGCAAGCAAGCATTTCTACTCAATTATTCTTGTATGTTTACAACATCCACTGTAGCAGCCAGCAGCCACAATGACCTGCAATCCTAGTGTGTGGGCCGTGAAACCTGTGGTATTTTTGTTTGTTTTGGCAAATGTGTATATTATTTAATTCTTAAAATTAGGGTAAACATACCTGCCTCTGCAAACATGTGTGATTTCTTGCTGGTAATAACTTATGAAATCTTTCCTTCTAGCATTTTGAAATGTATAATGCTTTACTGCTATCTATGACCACTCTACCGTGCAATAGCACACCAGAATTTCTAGCTCCTATCTAGATACAACTTTGTACCCATTCCCTATCACTCACCCTCAACTACCTACTCTCCTCAGTATCTAGTATTGACCATTGTATTTCCAATGTCTATAAAATCAACTAATTTAGATTCTTCATATAAGCAAGATCATACAGTATTTTCTTTCTGTGCCTGGTTTATTTCATTGAACATAATGATCTCCACTTCCATCCAAGATGTCAAAAATGGCAGGATTTTATTTATTTATTTATTTATTTATTTATTTATTTATTTCATGACTAAAGAGTATTCCATTCTGTATATGTACCATGTTTTCTGCCAATTAGGAAGAGAGGACTCTAGAGTACTGGAAGCCAATTAGTGCACATTCTGCAAAGAGGAGGTTCATCTGAGATAGAAATGTCCCTGAGGCTTCCAAGAGAAGCCACATATGGTCAGCAAGACCCTGACCCATCCTGGCAGATGGCACCATTAACAGAGGAAAACTAAAGGAGTCAAGAGGCTTCCCACTCATCCCCAGTAGTGATCTCTTAGGAATCTCAGCTGACTCTTAGAACAGATAAGAAACAAGGTTAGTTTTGACCAATTTGGTCTGTATATGTACACACCAGTCAGAATGGCCATAATCAAGAATACAAACAACAGCAGGTGTTGGCAAGGATGTGGGGGAAAAGGTACACTCATACATTGCTGGTGGTACTGCAAACTGGTACAACCAATCTGGAAAGCAGTATGGAGATTCCTTAGAAAACTTGGAATGGAACCACCATTTGACCCAGCTATCCCACTCCTCCATCTTTACACAAAGGACTTAAAATCAGCATACTACAGTGACACAGCCACTTCAATGTTTTATCAGCTCAATTCACAATAGCTAAACTGTGGAACCAACCTAGATGCCCTTTTAATACATGAAGGAATAAAGAAACTGTGGTATATATACACAATGTAATACTGCTCAGCATTAAAAGAGAATAAAATTATGGCATTTGCAGGTAAATATATAGAGTTGGAGAATATCATGCTAAGCGAAGTAAGCCAGTCCCAAAAATCCAAAGGCCAAATGTTCTCTCAGATAAGTGGATGCTGATCTATAATGGGGGAGGGGGCGTGGGAAAAATGGAGAAACTTTGGTCAAAGGGGAGGGAGAGGAGGGAAGGAGACATGAGGGCAGGAAAGATGGTGGAATGAGATAAGGCATCATTGCCCTAGGCACATGTATGACCCCACTGTGGTATTTGATTTGCATTTCTCTAATCACTAATAATATTGAGCATCTTTTTCACATGCTTGTGTTCATAATGTTTTTTGTTTTGGGGGGGTTTTTTTGAGGCAAGCGGGGGATGACTGAGGATTAAACCCACTGAGCCATATCCTCAGTCCTTTTCTTTTTTTAACTTTCAGACAGGGTCTTGCTAAGTTTCTGAGGCTAGCCTCAAACTTCCTATCCTGCCTGGCTGCCAGAATTTCAAGTGTGCACCACCACACCCAGCCCCTGTGCTCACAATCTTTTAAGTAGCTTTTCCTATAAGCCAAGAAATCCCTGTTATGAGTCCTGCTTCCCTAATGCAAGAGTGAAAACTCAAATTCCTATAATTGTAGCTAGAACAGAGGCATGTGAACCAGAGTGCCAATCAAATAGAAGCACAAAAGACTGATATGTAACTGAGTAACATGAGGAAAGAGTTTCTATTTCTACTTTAGCTGATGCAGATAGTGACAAATAAATCCAGCTTTAGAAGACAGTGGTTGCAAGGTCAATGCTTGGCTCATCAGTGGCATCCAAACATCAGTACAAGTATTTCAGTGAGGCAACAACAGTAGTGGAAATCTCTGCATCAACAGTACATAACATTATAGATGCTACCTCAAGCCTAATCTCCAGCCTTATCAGCAATTCTCTGAATCACTCAATATCTACTTGATAAACTCCTTTTCTATTATTATATCATTCTGGAAGAAGGGCTAGACTTGGTCCCTCTAGTTCAACTGAGAACCTAAGATAAATGTCAAGTACTTACACAAAAGCAGATTTACTTCAATCCAGGAAAATTTCCTAGCACTCAGAAGTCTACCCAAAAATAAATAAATAAATTACTAGAGGGAACAGCCAGTCACTGCAGATTTAACACTAATATTACATGACCTGCAGCTCATTTAATATCATTCAAATATTTACTTATTTCCTCACAATTTTAGATTTTGTCACATAATGGCTTACATAAAACATTCAGACTGAATTTTATTTTTATCTTTTCTTTATTATGATAAGACATTCTTATTCATTACATGGGATAAGAAGGAAGCATACATAATTTCACAAATATTGATAATCCTGGGCACTGAGAACACTAAAAATATCTGGTAGGTAGGAATCTTTCAAAACTTTTTTATTTTTTTCCCCATCAGTAGTGAGGATTGAATCCAGGGGCATTTTACTACTTAGTTACATCCTACATCCCCAGACTCTTTTATCTTTTTTTTTAAAGACAAGGTCTAAGTTGCTGGTGCCATCCTCAAACTTGTGATCTTCATACCTCAGTCTACCCCAGTTGCTGGAATTACAGGCATGCACCACCACCCCCAGTACAAAATGTCTTTTCTTTTTTAATACTGGGAACTGATCTCAGGGAAGTTTTACCACAGAATTACATCTCCAATCCTTTTATATGAAGACAGGGTCTAAGTTGCTTAGGGCCTCTCTAAATTGCCTCTCTTGTGATACTCCCATCTCAGCCTCTCAAACTGCTGGGATTACAGGCACACACCACCACATCCAGCACAATACATTTTTTTCTAGGTTAATATTCACTTTTTTAAAAAAAGACTGATTAAAATAAAATAACTAACATCTACTTAGTACTTACCACGCCAGACCCTCCCAATTCTGAACACTCCATGCATGCATTTTAACTCACTTAATCCCTACATTTCCCCCTTGATGTACCATTATCTCCATTTTACAAAAATGAAAACAGAAGCTACCCTTGGACAAGAAATCACAAAACCTCCCACCTTCCTCTCAATTTTTTTTTCCTTTTTTGGCAGTACTGGGAAGTTTAACCCAGGGCCTGTGCACACTAGGCAAGTGCTTTTAACACCATGCTAGAATGTGACTCTACAGTGCTTCTAAAAATTGATCATTGTATACAAACTGTAACATGTCCCAAATATACTATGAACATCTTCCCATTCTATTAATTTTTAAATGCTCAAATGGTGTAAAGTACATTACATATAAGATTTTTAAGTTTACATGTAAAACACCAAATATAGGTTAAATTTAATGTTAAATCAGTAACATTAAATGTCTCACTTAAATGAAAAAGTTAATGAGAGCCGAGTGTGGTGGCGCAAGCCTGTAATCCCAGCACTTTGGGAGGCTGAGACAGAAGAATCGCGAGTTCAAAGCCAGCCTCAGCAATGGCAAGGCGCTAAGCAACTCAGTGAGACCCTGTCTCTACATAAAACACAAAATAAGGCTGGGGTTGTGGCTCAGTGGTCGAGTGCCCCTGAGTTCAATCTCCAGTACCAAAAAAAAAAAGAAAAAAGTTAATGAGAAAGAACCTCCTATGATTTTTTTTTTTGAGACAAGGTCTCCCTATGTTGCCCAGGCTGGTCATGAACTCGAAATCCCTCTGCCTCAGTCTCTCAAATGGCTGGGCTTACAGGCATATGCCATCATGCCCAGCATGAATAATTCAGTTCTTAAAGCTAATCCAGGCCAAAATACTATAAAATTTCACTGTTCCAAAAGTTCATGTTCATGAAACCACCCATTATGTATATTTTATATCAACATGACTTTAAACTCCTCAAATGCATGTCTGTTTCTCTTTCTCCTCATCTTCCCTTAAAAGGAAAAAAAAAAACCTCAAAATAGCCAGCACACTACTGGGCATTCACTGTAGGAACTCAATAAATATTTAATGATAGACTGATTAGACAATGCTATGCTGAGTACAGACAATGCAGAAACAAAGGTCATCCTGTGACAGTGAATGCAGCCAGACCTCCCTCCTCTCATCAGGACACCACAGATATACTCCACAAAGACTTCCTAGATAATGCAGTGGTATACCAAGAGATAAACAGCTAGCAGTGACACCCAATTTGCCATAATGTTGAACTTTGTACTCTCTAAGGTCAGGTTAATCAAACAGGCAAAGTACAAAATAAATCAATTTAAAAGAAAAAGACTGGAGCTGCAATTATAGCTCCGTGGTAGAATGCTTGCCTAGAGTGTGTGAGGCACTGGGATGGATCCTCAGCACCACATAAAAATAAATTAATAAATAGAAGATGGCAGCTTAGACAGACACAGCATCCAGTCTCACCAAACAAAAGATCAAAATTTGCGGTACAAACTTCTTCCACCCAGCTTTTCGGCAGCATCCAACAGCCACCCTCACAGAAAATTTCACTTTCGCTTGTAAGCAGGGCAAGCAGACATCCCCACAGCGTGACTCCAACAGCGGTGGCCGAAAGCGGCCCCGGGGCGGTGCAACCCTGGCGGCTCAGCCCGGCTCGGAGCCCCAACTCAGAACTCGCCTCGGGCAGGGGCTGCGTATACTCGAGAAACCTGGCTCCAGAGCCCAATCACACAGGATCCACAGCAAACTCGAGTGGACCCACGGCCCCAGCCATCAGCCACTAGGGAGCGCAAATTCAGGGTAAGAGACGCGCCACAGATGCCAGCGAAGGCAGCTCCACAAAGGAAGCTTGGGTCTGCCCCAGTTCCATTCCAGAGTGCCTGAGAAACAAGGCAGCAGAGGGTGCAGATGGGCTAAAAGGAACTTCCACCGAGACCCAGACAACAGGAGATTGGAGACGGCTACCGCGAGCCTCTGGGAGCCTAGTCTAAGGGGGACATTGGAAAGCAACTCTATAATCTTCAATGCACGGCTTCACCAGCAACCCAGAAATTAACCAGGTTGTGAAACCCACAACCAAAACACCAGCGGAGTAAGTCCTGCAAGCAACGAACAACGCCACCTACTGGAGGTGAAAGGAAACATACCTGTCTATTCACGTTGAGCCTGTTCTTTTATATTGTTTTTTGTTTTCTTTGGTTTGTTTATTGATTTTTTTTATTCGGTTTTTTTTTTGGTTTCTTTTTTTTTTTTTTCGTTTTTTTCTCTTTTTCCTTCTTCCCTTTTTTCCTTCTATGCTCTTCTACTCTCACTTTTCATTTTATCCTTTACCTTTTTATCCTAATATTTCTATTGTTTAATCTTTTTGCTTTATTTCTCTGTTATTTCCTTTCTTTCTCTATCCTCCCCTCGTTTCTCTCCCACTCTTCTCCTACCCTCTAATCCCCAACAGTTGTGAATCCAAAGATTTGTTCTACATTGGGATATAGTAGATTGGGATTTCTGAACCGAATACTGGAGGGGTACTAGATAGTCCTGTTTCTCCCACTTACATATGTTTTATTTTTCTCGCTATCATTTCTTCTTGTACCCTACATCTCTTCATCCCTACCCGTCTTCCCCAACTCACGGTCACCATCTCAAGTAATAGTCAGCCTCTCTTGGATTCCTTTTTCATGCTTTCTAAGATCTAATAACCGTATCCTCACTTCCTACTTCCCCAATACTCTATCCTACACCCCACCCTCCAATGTCCCTAGCCCACCAATAGGAACTATAGACCCTTGTGCAAACTTATTGTCTACATAGTAGATTGTAAAAGAACTCATAATTGCTGTATATCGTGACTAATCTGTAAATGTATTTGGGAGCTGTTAGGAGCTACTTGGTTTGAATCTATATATTCCCTGTATTGCGATCAACCAATATTGATTCCCCCCCTATAAAAGAGTGTATTGAAATCCTGCAAGGAATCTATACACATATAGGTGTACAAACTGTAACAACTTGGATCAACAGAGCTAGAAGGAAAGACACAAACATCATGAAAAAACAAGGGAAGAAAATGATTCAAACAAACCAAGATTCTTCAATATTAGAATCCATGGTCGGTACAGCAGAAGAAATGACAGAACATGAATTCAGGATGTACATAATTAAAATGTTCTGTGACCTAAAGAATGATATAAGAGAGCAAGCCCAATCACCAAAGGACCATTTTGATAAAGAGATACACAGGCAAATACAGGAAGTAAAAGATCACTTCGATAAAGAGATGCATAGGCAAATACAGGAAGTAAAAGGTCACTTCAATAAGGAGATAGACAATCTGAAAAGGAACCAATAGAAATCCTTGAAATGAAAGAAACAATAAACCTAATCAAAAACTCAATGGAGAGCATCACCAACAGATTAGACCATTTGGAAGACAGAACCTCAGATAATGAAGATAGAATATTTAACCTTGAGAACAGAGTTGACCACATAGTGAAGATGGTAATAAACCATGAACAAAACATCCAAGATCTATGGGATAACATTAAAAGAGCAAACTTAAGAATTTTGGGGATAGAGGAATGCATAGAATTCCAAACCAAAGGAATGAACAATCTATTCAATGAAATAATATCAGAAAACTTTCCAAATATGAAGAATGAATTGGATAATCAAATTCAAGAGGCATACAGGACACCAAATGTTCAAAATCACAACAGACCTACACCAAGGCACATCATACCATTCAGATCAAGGAGAGAATCTTAAAAGCCACAAGAGAAAGGAAACAGATTACATATAGGGAGAAGCCAATTAGGATCACTGCAGACTTCTCAACCCAGACCCTGAGAGCAAGATGATCATGGCAAAGCATATACCAAGCACTAAAAGAAAGTGGTTGCCAACCAAGAATCTTATATCCAGCAAAATTAAGTTTGAGATTTGATGACAAAATAAAAACCTTCCAAGATAAACAAAAACTAAAAGAATTCATAGCAAGGGGGTTGGGATTGTGGCTCAGTGGTAGAATGCTTGCCTCACATGCGTGAGGCCCTGGGTTCGATCCTCAAGCACCACATACAAAGCAATAAAATAAAGACATCGTGTTCATCTACAACTAAAAAAATATTTAAAAACAAAAAATTCATAGCAAGAAAACTGGCACTACAGAACATTCTTGGTAAAATATTCCATGAGGAGGAAATGATAAACAACAATGAAAACCTGAAGAGGGAGGAGCTACACTAAAGGCCGATCAAAGGAGAAACCAAGTCAAGTTAAAAACTAAGAATAAACCAAAATGTCTGGAAATACAAACCATGTCTCCATAATAACACTGAATGTCAATGGCCTAAACTCAGCAATTAAGAGACACAGACTGGCAGGTTGGATTTAAAAAAAAGACCCAACAATATGCTGCCTCCAAGAGACTCATCTCATAGAAAGAGATTCTCACAGATTGAAGGTGAAAGGATGGAAAAAAATTTATCACTCTCATGGACCGTGTAAACAAGCAGGAGTTTCCATCCTCGTCTCAGATAAAGTAGACTTCAAACCAAAATTAGTGAAAAAGGATAAAGAAGGTCATTTCATACTGCTTAAGGGAATCATACATCAACAAGACATAACAATCTTAAATATATATGCCCCAAACAATGGGGCAGCCATGTTCGTCAAACAAACCCTTCTCAAATTCAAGAATGAGATTGATCCCAACAAAATAGTATTGGGTGACTTTAACACAACTCTCTCACCACTGGACAGATCTTCTAAACAAAAACTAAACATGGAATCTATAAGACTTAATAGAACAATCAATGATCTAGACTTAACAGATATATATAGAATATTCCATCTTTCAACAAACAAATACACGTTTTTCTCAGCAGCGCATGTTCCTTCTCGAAAATAGATCATATGCTATGCCACAAAGCAAGTCTTCGTAAATACAAAAAATAGAAATACTACCCTGCATTCTGTATGATCATATGGACGAAACTAGAAATTAATGACAGCTTTAAAAAAAGAAGCCACTATAACACCTGGAGACTCAATAATTTGCTATTGAACAATGCATGGGTAACTGAAGACATCAGGGAAGAGATTAAAAAATTCTTGGAGGTAAATGAGAACTCTGATACAACATACCAAAATCTCTGGGACACTATGAAGGCAGTGCTAAGA